>JAHZMX010006025.1:0-51877 GCA_027743895.1 Seira musarum | reverse complement strand
CAAATATTGAAATTAGTACTTAAATATGGGTAATGTGAAACTAATAGTTACATATATATAGATATAGGTAATAAATAAGTGGGCCAACACTTAAGTGGGCAAACGGCACATGGGCCAAGTAGGCAAACGCTTAGACTAACAATAAAAGTAATAAAGCAGAAATCTAACAGAATACATTCGAAATCCTACAGATATTATGTGGCAAGGATGTATATTATGATTAAAAATTGAAATTATTATTTTTAAATATAGTGATGTAGCGGAAGATATTCCTCTTGACTTTATACCGCAACTCGTGCTCCTCTTCTTCTGTACCCAGTTGCTGCTTAGGGAGCTAAGAAAATGCCAAAGACTAGTTTTGACAATGCCGTTGGACATGACTTCTTATTATGGTAAGTGAGGAAAAATACATTTTTTCAACGAGCTAGTTAGTTTGTTATTATTGGAATAATATTCAACAAGCACGTCGATAAAAAATTGTTGTCCGTGACTATTATTGTAGTAGAATAGGATAGCCATACCGAAGCATCATTTTTTTAGTCATTGTTTTGCAAATTAGACTCGACAATGTGTATGGTCGTGCGGGCGCTTCTTTTTCTGAATTCTCCCTCACTCACTCAAGTACAGTTCTGGTTTGAAGAGGTTTTGTGTTTTATTACGCTACGTCTCATATCACGAGAGAGAAACTCTTGTTAAATATGATCATGAAGGGAGTTGGTTAGGTACTTGTCGGAACCCGATGCTGTTCATAGCCATGGCCATTATTGTTGTATGGAGTTTATTCTTTACAATAATTTTTCCTTGCGTTTTTGCTATTCTTTTTTGTTTACTTTAAGCCCACAAAGTAAAAGTAAAAAGCATTCAAGCGTTATTGGAACACACGAGACGAGTGTTTGTGAAAAGTAAAAGCAAAAGTAACGTACAATTTTTTTTCCTTTGTCCCGTAGAGTAGCGTAACATTTGTGGAATATTTTTTTTACTTATGCATTATTAAAAACAGGCGAGACTAGTACTGTTAAGATAAAAAAAAATATGGGTAAAAATAAAATTATACTTCTTTCTCTTCTTTTTCTTTCTATTTCTCCTTGAATGCTTATCAAACAGCAGAGAACCGCCCTGGTCCGTCAAACCTAGGCCAAGTGCTGTCGCAAATCCTTCTTTGCCGGCAGATCAACCCCGACTTCAATCAAGAGGAGTTATGTTCCATCGAGAAGGACACGAGCGAGATCCTCGCTCTCCTTGACGACATGCAAGAGTTCATGCCAAAGGAGAACTCTGCCGGGGAGAAAGTAGTGCTCACGGGTGAGGACGTCTTCTCCAAGTGGGCACGCCGACGGAGGCGAAAGCACACTTCACGGTGTGAATGGGACACCCTCTGCTGCATATCAAAGTCGAGAAGACTTACCAAGTGAAAAAATAATCATATTATTTTCAATGGAAAGCAATACTACAATCATTTTTATTATTACCACACAATATTATTATTATACCGTTCACTATTCGATGCTTACAAATAAGTACACTTCATGAAAAACATGATTATTCTACTCATAACATAACTCACCTCAAGATTATCCATTGTAATAGGAGATAAAACAAAAATTACTCTGCTACAATGTTGTACTTTCATTCTTTTCTGTTATGATGTTGACTACTACAGGTCCAGACTCGCAAATAATAGAAGTTATAATTGCAGCCACCAGCAGATGGACTTTTTTTTATCGTGTTGTTTTATTTTTCGTGGAACATGACAAAGATTATTATTGTAGGTTGTTGGCAAACACGCTGTTATTAACACCACGATATGATTAGCTTTGTATCCAAACACACAATCATACAAAAAATACTAGAAGCGGATATTAGTATAGAAGCATGTAGCAATAAGGCTTCAACATAATTAATTACTGTTTCATGACGTGAATGTGAATATATAAAAATTATAGTAACGATATTATATAATACGACTAGGGTACCTAATACATGTTATTCATTCTACTCTACTTCCCTCGTTGTTTTTTTCTCATTTCATCATGTACGTCTATCGTTTACACGTGTAAGGAAAATTACGAGACTGGAACAAAGGCTCTACATTTATTTTTTACCCATGCCAAGCACGTTCCCTTTGGATTAAGCTGTTATACGGTTTTGTGATGGATTACAGTGTGAAAATTTATTAAAATGAAATAATGATTTGAAACTGGGCCACTGGTTCCCTGACAAGATTGATGCAACACACCTGTTGTGAATACGAAAAAATGAGGGGGCAAAAGAGATTCTAAAAGAGTTGAACAGTTTGTGCGAGCACTCAACCATAGAATAATTTAACCTCAGAAGTAGAGAAAATATATATATTAAAAAATTAGATTCTCTCTGGTTTGAAGTTTAATTAATCATTAGATAAAGTGGAGCAAAAGAAAAGATGGCAGGGAAGTGGAGCGGATGAGAAATATAAACTCAAAGATTTTCTCTATGATTTTATGTTACCTACTACCGTACAAAAAATAAGGATAAAATTATGCTTAGTTTTAGTTTAGTCCAACAGGAAGAAAGTTGGAGCCGTTTAAGGATCTGCTATAGTTTTAGTTTTATTCCTTCCTCAGTTTGTTGGATTTTATATTAAGTCTTAAGGAAATAATAAAAAAAAGTTCTCTTCTGTGAAACCCCAAAAAAGTTTTCAAAGTAATAGTGGCAGGTGGAAAGGTGGTAAAATTATGATACGGTACTTTTTAGAGGTGTCTTATTCCCTTTTATAATCCCTTTTCCAATACTAAAAGCAGTTCAAAGGAGGAAACACTCACGTGTCCCCATTGGACTGTAAATTAATGCTGATTTTCTCTCCTCTCCACCTCGCCATAGTAAAATCAGCTTTTGAACTAAAGCCATATATTACAAGAAGGGAGTTCGTTAAAATGACACATGGTGCTTCCATATATACACACACATATAGGTATACACATTTTAGTTTCATTCGGTGCACCAGAACTCACCAATCATGAAGGAAATTATAGGTACAGCTATCGTATCGTGTATCACAATCGTATAATTACCGGGCATTAAAATTCTGTACTTTCATAACGAAATGGAAAACTTCATTCCTCTTTTGATATACGGTAATCATAAAATAAAACAGGTTTGGGTGGAGGGAAAGGAAAACTCCCTGCCCTGCATGCTGAATATATTTATTGCATCACATGTCTCCTGCTTTTTTCGTTCCAAAATAATAGTACTTTCACTAGACATCGTCAAATCAAAGTCAACGTCATGACTTACAATACAACTTGACTCACATTATAATTACGCGAGATACAGCTATATATGTTTACCATTACACAAATTGTAACGTAACCATAAAATACGACGGTTGTCAATTCTTCCTGCATTAAAGAACATGTCAAGACCGTCGCGCAAATTTCATTGTGGCATTTTTCCCCTGTCATTAAATCATTCTGATTACTACAACACCGCTACATAATCTTTTGTCTAGAATGATGGTGCGGATAACTAAGGAAAATTCCAGCAGTAGTGTTATTGGCGAGTTATTGTAAAAGAAAGGGGCTCTATACGTACCACCACCACCATGAATCAGTTTGGATTTACTCATTCGTTTCATTTCCACAAAAATATAATAAATTATTACTCCGCATTTACATTAAAATTACATAAGTCAAACTGATAAGTTTTCTCCTTTTTTTCTTCGTTTGCTTTCACGCTCCAAATCTCATAATCAAGGAACATTATGCACATGCTTCATATGTGGTGAAAGTTTGTGCACTGGAAAATGTAGGAATGAGAAATAAATGAAGTAGAAATAATCAGGAAGTTTAGCTACCTTTCCAAAAAAAACTCTCACTTCATTAAATAAAGGGAATGAAAACACAGGAGTATTGAATTGAAGCAGGAATCGTTGACTCGGTAAAAAAGGAAGACGGCAACTCGAGACAGGTAAGGGAAAGGTAGTTATATATATATATAGCCTTGATTCTGAAGAAACTAGTATTTTTCCTCCCAACTTGTGTCTGTGGTTAAGATTTTTTTTGTAATGGTGATGGTGAGTGAACGAATGAATATGGTTTTGGGTAATGTAGTTTTCTGCAAGAATAAATAGGAGAAACATACTTCGTTAGCTTGCCGGGCTGTGTTTTTTTTCTAAAAGCGAGTGAATGTGATTTAATAATGCTCTAAATTATATGAGGTTTTCCTCCAAAATGCATTTTTCTTTGCCCTGAGGTAGTCCCCATTATTTTCAGGTGAAAAAAGCTAAAGCCACGTAACATTTTTGGTGGGAGGGTATCTTGCGAAAGAAGATAGAAAAAATCATTAGGAAGAATAATAATCGTTATTATTATTTAAGTCTCCTGGAAGAATAGATATGAAGGGAATTATACTATGCGGCTCAGTTTCATTATTCTAATGAGCAGTTATATGTGCTGAAGGAAGTGACATGAAAAAAAAACCTTTTTAGTAGTTGCTGAGTTCAGGTTCTCAAATCGGTGCATATATGGCACATAAAAGGGAGGAGTGGTGTAGCGTAGCAAAAGTGAAAAAGAGAATGGAAGGATTTCATAAAAAAAAGTTTGTCCATTTGGACTCCTACGAAGATTTTCTTATTACCTGTCCTTTCCCCTGCGTTCAGTGACATGACAGGTTTGCATGCAAGAATTCAACCGACCAAAGCCTCACTGTGGAAAACTATTTTAATATGACATGTTTATTTATTTGGAGGTTTTTTGATGGTGTAGTGGTTGGGTATATTTTTGGTTTCTAAAGAGATGGGTGAAAATAGTAAAAGGAAAACATCTTACACGATTTAAATGTTCGTGCATGCATTAAAGGCTTTCGTCGCATTTGGAAAAGCATTGAAATTAAATAGTCCTTAGTGGGTTATTCAGACCAAAGTTCGTAGAGGACGATTTGCTAGCCACAGACCGCAACAAAATGATTGAATAAATATACATCTCTCTCTCCTTTTGTTAAATAATGCTATTCAAAAGAATCCTCACTAAAATAGTATTCGTATCCGTGCTCTTGACTCAAAGTCGATTTTCCTTTCACAGAACTGACAATTGCCATTCACTGAATAAAAAACTAAAAAAGCACGTATATTTTTAAGGAATTGTCCAAAAATAGAGCAAAATTTCATCTCGCTTTTTGTCAGTCAGTTTCATTTTGTGGAAGCCATGAGAAAAATGGAATATCATTCACATCAAGAAGACAGGGAGAGAGCGAGAGAGAGAAAGGGAAAGTCGAGCGCCTAGAGTGAAATTGTAGTGTACTCTCTCACCGGAAGTTACGACTGGCAAAGATGTGTATCTCTCTTTTTCTCATTCTATTCTCTTATGTTCCTACAGTTTTATTTGACACATGTTCAAAGTATTAAATTTCCTTATTTCTTATTCAGCATTTCATAAGTTGTTTTAGCCACGTATGTATATATCTTGTTGCGATAACCAAGAATAATAAAAAATATTGATGCGAATAGATGGAAAATGAATGAGCGAAATGGAAGGTGAATGCAATAATGGGAAATTGGAAGGTTGAATATTTTTTTATTGCAAGGATGGAAGATAGTGATCTAACCGCACCACCCACGAAATCGAGGTTTCTTTACAGGTACCTAAACATATATTCCATGAAGTAATGGTACGAGCTTATCTTTTTTCCCGCGGATGAAATACCGTTATAAAAAAGCAATAACAGGACTTTAACATAGCATATTTATATAATAAGGATGGCATAATGTATTCTAGATTCAACTAAAGAAATGGCAGTATTTACATTTTCTACAAAGGTTACTATTATGATAAGGATGATAAAGTAAAAAAAATATTATAGCTTTTACTTTAAGAGTCTACGACGACTTTTTCAAAGAATATGACCTACATTAAGCATATTGAAGCCGTAGGATAGTGCTTCCATCATCTTTCAAGCCATAAAATAGCAATTTTTGAAAATTACCGGATGATCAAAATGGTAATGTAATAACTTTGGAAAATAAATGGGAAACGGCTATAATAAAGTTTATGGTGACAATTTCCAGTTTTACTGTTCTCGTCATTGCCTTCAAATTGTTGGGCAGCACTCCTCCAATGCATATAAAAAAGGAAGACTTTAAACTTTATGATTAATTTAGTTGCGATAGAATTATGGTTAAGACGTGTTAGACAATGAGAACATTTTGGCAGACAAATAACTCGAGTTTGGAAGAACGAACAATTTGGCAAAATCGCATCAACAAAAAAAGTGCAAAATAAGTATATTACCTATATTACTTCAAATGCTATTCTACTTATATATCTGCATATTTGTTTGGCTGCCCTCAAACAAGAAATCAATTCAAGGAAGTCCAGTATGAACAAATAAAGTTTGATTAAAACAATAATATTAAATGCAGTATATTAATAATCATTCTAGTTACGCGAACATTTATCAAACGGTAGGGTTCAATTCAAACTGAAGTTCTATAAAGTTGTAGCAATCTAGATTACTAATCATGTCCAACTAAAATTAAAAATGGCTCCTGGGGATTCTCTCATCCTTAAGGCCAAAAAGTGACCAAAAGAGAAAAATCTTCAAAGCACAGGACTTACAAAACATCGTAGGAGGACTTTAAACTTTATAACAATAATTTCCTGTGATGGCAAAATGAAATGTCAAGATTAAACGCAATGTATGTATACATCTGCTAATGTATTTTATAATGGTGCATGGCGATTCAAGATCTTCTGCTTGGTTTATCTCTTTTGGGTATGCATCACTTAAATGCAAACTGAACTAACCTACCAAAGAAAAACTTTAAACTGCATCACTTAAATAGAACTCGGGCTGTGGGCTTTGGCTGGCACAAGTCCCAACCTTGTGTTCTTATTGATTTCCCAGAAGACTCACGTTTTAGACACAAAGCAGTTAGTTAGCCTGTGTTCCAACTAGCATCCGAGCAAGAAAAAAAGTAGAGAAAAAATCAGAAAAATTCCATCGAGGTTAATACATAGATTTATTATTCACAGAGTCTATACAGTGTTCACATCATTTCCACTTTTACTTACCTATTATTGTCATTACTATATAAAGGATTCTCCCAAGACTTGAAATGGGGCTGCTCATGAAGGGAAAGAATGAGAACTGAATGGAACAAAAGAGAAAGAAGAAGCAATCTAAAAGTTCATCTGAACCAGAACCATTATTTTCTTTTTGTTCTATGCACTTGTTGGAGTCAAGTCACGGTACAGTGAGCATGAGTTCGTTCGTTGGGGAAAAAATTGGGACAATTTCATCATGCCAAACATCTTCTTCAATTGAGTCGAGTCCCTGCGAAGTAACAGAAAAAAAGTCACCACGCATACACACGCCAGAGTCAGGCCAACCCAGAGACCACACCATTCCATTTTTGGTAATCAGCTAAGCCTTGCAAAGTAAAAAAAAGTTCAATTTTCTGATTCATCTACCCAGATCCATCCAGCCATAGTCTCATACCTATACATATACAAATATAGTAGTATGAAGTCAGCGAAATTGGTTTATGGGATCACAGGCAATTTTTCAATCTTTATTGGAATCAAGGAGGCAAAACTGAAATGGCACCAGTAGTACATCAATGATTAGTTACTTATAGTAGTCTTTAAGATTATTACGACTTGAAGCCTTCACGAGACAGTTTTTATCCCTTGTGTGGTTTTGTCAACATTTCATTTTCACGAAAAATAATAAAAACTTGTGAGACTTCCGATCACATAGGCTCAGTGCCAAGTTGGGAATTTGGAGTTGGGGCTAATCAAGAAGACGAAGAAAAAATAAGTTTGGGAAGAGGTTGGGACAGAAAGTAAAAATCAAAAGAGAAATTTCACTGAATTCTTGATTAATGGCACGCTTAATGAAGTGTGACGTCTATCAATGTCACCCATGAGAGAAAAGTGTGAGGGGGTCTCATTGTCACGTCAGTTTGCTCAGTTAATTTTCTGCTTCGTCTCCACAATATTTGGAAAAAAAAATTGTGCTTTTTTGTCCAGTTCCAATGGAGTTCAATAAACATGTCGAATATGTAATATGTACGTGGTGAACTCGATGAGGTCAATCAACACGCTCAGGAGAAATTGGTTTTGGTGGATGCTGTGAATCCCAACAAACTACCTTTAAGTTTTGAGGGGTTGGCCCGAGGTATTGAATCTCCTCCCTGGGGAAGAAAGTCTAAGTACAACGTCGGCTGAAGTCAGACCAACAAATGTAACGTTGACCTGATTTTGCCTTCATCAACAATTTGCATAATTGAATTTCTCCAGATTGGAGATGTTTTCGAGAATTGTGAAAGCAAAAATGCCTTGATGCCTTACCAATACAGTGACATTAGACAGAGAATTGCATCTCCCTTCAAAGTTTTCCCTCGTTGGAAATATTTCATCATTTCATGTTCGTCCTTTAGTGGGAAATGCGATGATGATGGTGATGATGATGACGCTCAGTCTCAGTCAGCTAGTCCGTCAGTCAGTGTGACTTAAATAAATTATTGCCAATCAAAATGCTTTTTCTTCGTCAGTCCTAGGGAATGAAGAATCTCGGGGGAACGCTTCTCCGTTGATGTCACTTCATTGTCAGTGTTATTTATTCAATGAACTATAAGAGATGTAAGTACTCATAGTGAGAGAATACGCATTATTCCAATTTATTACTTTATGGATAGCTCTATATTAGCACGAAAATAGCCATTTTTTTCTCACTAAAAAAAGTTACATAACTACACAAGCCGATGAAGCAATTTTCTTCCGTCGATCGAGAAGAAACTTGGCCCGTTGCTGAACAGCCTTCACAAATACCTCACGTTTGAACTGCGCTCCAGTTAGAGGAAGCCTAAGATATAGGAGAAAACATCTAACAAGGAATGTGCACGGTTTGTTTCTCTCATATTTTCAAACTGACATTGGCATTCGATAGAGCATCAAAAATAGTGCTTATGGTGTGAAAATTAGCTCAACATGAGCCCTTTTAATGGTTAACTAATGACTGAAAAGTTTGCAACCATGCGCTTTAGAAATATGTTATTTGAGGTTTGCTTATGAAAACCGTTACTGGCGATTGATTTCCACCTGTGACTATCCAAAATTCAAATTTTTAACGTGAAAAAAATATATTCATCATTTAAGAAATGATAATTTGGCACAATTTCGGTAGAAAACTTTGCAAAGATGTACCTGGGACACATTTTGAGGATGTTTTGTCATGGTAGACTCCATAAAAAATATCCTGAAATTCATATTTGCAAACTTTCTAATCGACTCTTAACCACTAAAAGGGCTCATGTTGGGCTAATTTTCACTCCGTATGCACTATTTTTGATGCTCTATCGGATGCCAGGGTCAGTTTGAAAATTTGAGAGAAACCAACCGTGCACATTCCTCGTAAGTAGGTTTTTACAAGGGAAGGAAGACGGGACGTTGATTTATGGTTTCATGATGCAAAAAATGAGATTTCATCTTTATGAGGAAACATGAAAAGGAGCGAGAGAGAGAGAGGAAGAAAAAAGAAAAACTTCAAGAGTGTTTTATACTTCACTTCCACTTCACAGCGAAAGAAATGGGATCATTCTCCTCCCAGAAATTCTCATCTCACAATTTCCCTGTCATATTTCCTTCAAGAGGTTTTCAAAGTGGGAAACGACAATGATATGATATTGAGTAGTAGGAGATATGTTTATGCAATAAAGGCAATCGTAAATGAATGGAAGGATCATGTTATAAAACTCACGTATCAAATCCCGGCTTTACATTCACATTGAAAACGGCATAAACGGGCCGATGGTCTGAAGTCTTCAAATCTTTCACACTTTCATAGCTCATGCAAGTGACTATGGGCTCATTGGTTTTGGTCAGATTTTTACAGTTGAAAATGATTCGATCCGTATAAGCGGGTGACCTTTTCTTTGAAGAGGAGTCAAAATTGTCTGTGCCTAAGTCGTACTTGTAAGTTGGCCTACAAAAAAGAAAGGAAGAAAGAAAGTTAAAAAACGGTTTTTAGTTTCCTTTGAGAAAAGGAAGCGAATGAGTGAATTGGAAAATTCATTGTTCGGCAGTTTCTTTTCTTCCTCCTATTTTTGTCGTCCTCGAAAATAAAGATTTAGTTTAAACAGGAGAGAATGAGAAACTCAATTTTTCCTTCAAACACTTGAGACAGATAGACACAATTGGAAGGAAAGAAATCGGAAGAAAAAAGGAAGATTAGATTTTTCTACCACCACCCTGCCATCCACCAAAGAATTTTTACTTCTTTTCTTCTTCTTTTTTATTATCCTTCCATAAAAAAGGGATTCAACATTTCACCTGAATGTAATCGTTGCTGCCTCCTGGAATCCATTAAGTGAGGAGGATTTGGTCAATTCTGATTTCGTCAGCAATTTTCTCAACTGGTCTTCCCTGAGCAAAGCCTCGAGATTGTCATTTTTGAGTTCATCAAGAATTTTCTCTCGCTTCAAACGGGAAATGCGAAAGTTGAGGTCACCACATAAGAAGATTGCATCGTATTTTGATGATGATGTTGATGATGATGATGATGAGCTTTTGCTGCTGCTGCTATTGCCAGAGCCCTTTGTTCCTTTTGCGATGGTAATCACTCTTTTGAGTTCTTCCGCCCTTTGGCTTTCCCTTTCAAGGTCGTCCCCGGCTGTGAGATGCGCGTTTATAAAGAGAAAGCGGGAGCCAAACAACCCAAATGCCATAGCAATGAAGCCCTTTGTCTTGAATAAACGACCTGAACGAAGTGTCTGCGAAGTCTCGGAGCATTCTGAGAAAATAATGCAAAGGAATCTAGAGTTTTTTTTATTATCAAGAGTGCTGTAATAATAGAAAAGCTTGTAGTTTATGCATGATTCTGTTCCCCCATTCAAAAACTCTACTTCTCGGCTGATTATGCAAATGAAGTGAATAGTTATATACTTATTATTATATTGACGATAGATGAATATTCCTTCTTTGAGACAGAAAGGAAAATTGCCCACCTGTGGTGTACCAGAGCAAATCTCTTCTCATGAATATACTGAGATGTAGCGTTCCAAACGACACAGAGTGGAAGAGGGCGTACTGAGGACACAAGCACATTTGCATCTGCAGCTCCAGAGCTTCATTGTCAGGCCAACATTCCTGGATTGCTACCACATGCACATCAACAACATTTGCACAATTTGTGGAGGACAACGTCGGATAACTCTGATAAGGGAAGAATATTTTCCGAAGCTGTGGTTCATCTGGAAGAGGAAGAGAGCCCATATTCCAAGTTGTGATTTGAAAGACAGCTTGCCTGTCCCGGAGATGTTTGCTCAGCTCATCAGAGCCTAATAGCGTAACAGATTTGAGGAGTAAATGAGGAGCTGCATAAAAAGCATCTCCTACTCCACTTGCATCCTCTTTTGATGATGATGATGACGAGGGTGATGCAGAAGCCGCCAAATCAGGAGGATTATTTACCTCTGCTTGAGCTGCTGATGAGGATAATGCGTCCTTCCCTTCGTCCCCATTCATTTCTTTATGAAGTAAAAGTTTTTTGTTCACAGGACTGGCTTAAATGCGACAAAACTGATTACTGTGTAAATAAAATCACAATAGGGTGCACTTTTAGCCTTACAAATACCCCTTTCCCTTTTATCATTTTTTTCTTCACACTTTTCACCCGTCGTAAATACTTCACGGAATGTACTTTCTTCTAACAGTAACACTCACTCAACTTCTTCTACTACACATTTTACTCCATTGTCAAAATTTTAAAACTTTTTTTTTGCCAGCAAAATCCTCAACGTTTTTCCATCAACACGTTCACTCCAAGGAGTACAAGCACGTATTAGCTTGTTGTCATCACCATTTTCCCATATCGCATAGAAGCAATCATCATTTTAGATCTACTTACTGTAGAAATACACTCACCTTCATCGATGCACGCTCTCCTTTCTGCAGCTCTGCTCACGTCAAATTCCCCACAAGTTTTGTTTATTTTCCGTTGCTATGGTGGCTTACAGTAGATGAGTGACCTGTGAAAATGTGCCCATTTAAGAGCTCATGCTTAAATAGAAAAGTGGTCTTGCTCGTGTTTCCCCCACCAAAAACCCAATAGCATTCTCCTGGGAATGTGTACGGTAGCACCAAGCCCGAGTTTTGGAAACACATTTATTTTTGCAGTGGAAATGAGATGAAAGTTTGGTAGTGTTTGAGACTACATTTTTCCATATTTGCTACTGGATCTGTTACTACTTACTCCCATTCCACCCACCCGCATAAGATCATAGCAATACCAGAGTTTGGGAAAAGTTTCTTCTCCTTCCCACCACACTGACAAGTTTGACTTCAATTCAAAGTTTGTTTGAGAGAGTTTGGCTGGGTATTGGTATAATATGCAGTGTATGTATGAGCAAAAACACGTTGTTTTTCCCAGATCATGTTCAACGAGAAGTTGCACCAACAGAAAATTGGTTTAACAAAGTGTAATTTGCGAGCCATTAAACAAATGGCTTCTCACTG
Source organism: Seira musarum (assembly GCA_027743895.1). Lineage (NCBI taxonomy): Eukaryota > Metazoa > Arthropoda > Collembola > Entomobryomorpha > Entomobryidae > Seira > Seira musarum. Next base: position 39,389 of record JAHZMX010006025.1, on the reverse strand, counting down.
TTTTTCTATTCTGATGCAATTAAAAAGTATGAAGGGCAAATGATGAACGAAGCAAGTCCTTGCCTGTTTGAGTAACGAGCAATAGAAGTGCTTCTTCCTTTCTTTAGAAAGCTATTTTAAAAACTTTATTTGTGAGAGGACTTAAAGCTATTATAAATTACAGATACATTGCTTGGCAGTACAAGGTTCTTTGTTCAGAATAATTATGACAGTAGTAGCATGACATTAACTGAGGAACATTAAGTGTACATGTAAGTGCACATAACATTATTTACACAATCTTTTACATTTTTACAACATTTCTTGGAAAAACTTTTTAAATTAAAGCACAAAAGAAAACTGGAAATTTTTGGTGCGAAACCCATTAAAAAACCTATATATATTTTTTAAAAGTTTCCCGACAACGATGATCTTTGCTTTTACGCAAAAGTAAGTTTTCTCTTTGGAAAGGAGGCAATTATCTTATAATCATTTGAGAAATGTAGTTCATTTTCTTTGGATGAAGTGGAGTGGATAAAAAATTATCGATTATAATGGGGATAAATAGCATAGTTATGGGTGAGGGAATATGGATCTTTTAAAAACAGCTTTGGAGCTTGTAACATGCCTCATAAAAGAAAAGCAAATATTCGCAAAGTGAGTTCCGTAAAGTTTTTTTTTTTTAACCATTCAACGAAGGCAATATCCATTACACTAACGTTCTTTATAATGCGCTCCTATACTTATACTTCGTTTATTATTATTTTCACGGTTTAACGTTCTCATCCTCTGATAGTTGCTGCAAGTACGTAATTTTCTTCTTGAGGTCCTTTAGACTTGAACGCACATCGACCAAAGCCTCTTCCACGCTTTTCAGCTTCTCAGTGAACACAAAACTTTCCTCGAGCCCCACTCTAAATCCAGTTTCGAGGAGATCCCGTTTCCGTCTCACATCATTGCTTTCTTCTACCGCGTTGCTTTCCAGATTGTAAAAAGTATTTGCAAGGGCCGAGGATGCGGCCGACCCTAAGGCACAGGAACCGACACCACTGTGAAGAGATGCAGCACTGCCACAACAGTTTCCATCGCTCCAGAAGCTAAGCTGGAGAGGGGGGATTAGGCGGCAATTTACGAGGGCGGAGTCCATCAGGAAAACGTTTCGTTTGATATGGGTCAGAGAGTCTCCATTGTCACAAAGAACTCGTGCAAGCGTAGTCTTCTTTATTTCAGTCAACTGAGCGGGCGTGAACACTGAAGGATTTTCATAGTAGAATCTGGTAAAAAGAATGAGTGAATGAATCTGGTCTTCCTGAGATATATGTACCGTATATTCTGATTTAGAACGCGGGGTTTAAATAGAGCGCGGGTCTGATATAGAACGCGGGGGGTCAAAGCCCATAAAATAAATAGAACGCGGGTCTGAAATAGTACGCGGGGGTAAAATAGAAAACATAATGACTATAGCTCCCTATTAAGACCCTGCACACCACAATCATTAGATAATTTTGTTCAGAAATACCAAAAGTATCTATTTACTGCCTTTAATTTGGCTTAGGCATCCAATTAGTGTACGAGTTTGGCAAAAAACGCAAATAAATTACTTCGATCAGTAATTGTCTGACCCTTTGGTTTTCAATAAATGAATAGAACGCGGGTCTTTTATAGAGCGCGGGTCTGAAATAGAACGCGGGGGGTTGAGAGGGAGAATTTGAATAGAACGCGGGGCGTTCTATATCAGAATATACGGTAACCAGAAAAACACACCACGTTTATCCCAAAGCCTGACTAGAATATCTAAAGTAAGTTCATGTGTGAGAAATAAGTGGAGAAGTGGCGAAAGTATTATTCTAAATTCCAGTCCAAAGACGTGCAAACAATGGCAACTTAATCAAGCTACTTTACAATCACGTACCTGTCTCCATCGCGGAGCCTTCTGAATTGGTCAATTAGTATGCATCGGAACGTCGGGCCGACTCTGGCATCTTAATCAATAACCAATCAGAAATTACTTATTTAGTCATTAATTACTAATCAGATCACTGCGAAAAATAAAAAATAAAAAGTTTTAGAATCAAATCTGATTAAGAGAACTTCATGATTACTAACCCGGAGTAATTTGCTCTGCTACTCCCCCTACCTAGAAATTAAAATTTATGCTTAAAAAGTTATGCCTATTTATTTAAATAATTTCTGAGTAAGTGTAAAAACATACCCATAAATCTATGTTATCCACATGACCATACACCTCAGCAAGTTTTCTCCGTAAAGTATGATCAGGAATTTCAGTCTGAGGAGAAAAACCACAAAAACGAACATTTTCTCATTTTGTTAAAAACATAAGTGCTTAGCTAGCTGCTAGCTCTGTGGCACATGGACGTAACCATGTCCAGCTCAGCACGTGAATGGCAAAGAGCACCCAAAATTAAAATAAAATGCAGATTAAGCTCGGGAAACAAAGAAACGCATAAATTTTACTTTTCCCATTTCATTGAAAGCATGAGGTCAGGGTTTTTTTTCAAAAAAGAGAAAGTGAATTGCACCATGAGATAGTTTTATTAAACCAGAAAGTCACTTTAACCATGATTTATGGGAATTTGGTTAGATGTTTTTCGTGGAAACCTATTCTCGACAGAAAAAAACAGACTGAAAATTATCCGAACAATCCTCTCATGCATTCGATTAATTGGAGTGACTTATGAATTCATTCTGTAAGAAAAAAATTCCATTCCTTTTCAAAATGCATGAAGTAAACAGAATCCGACCTGACTTTTTGAATGAATCCCCCAATTTAGGATTAGGAATGTGATATTTGGGTTTTTTTTCAAGAGTGGAATGAGTCTATTGTAATTGTGCAAGAGATTGAATAAAGCAAGATAAGATGAAGAGTCATTTATGAATCACATGACATGTGCGTGTGAGAGCCCTGTTATTTCTATGAAGAATTTTCTTTTTTTTAAACCTTGGAGAAAATAAATGGAATTCATCAGTCATCATGGAAGACGTTTTTGCAATTCATTTTTTAAAGATAAAGCTGCTCTTTCTCCTGCTCTGTGAAAAGATAAATGTATTGTACCTCATGGCGGCCGTGGCAAACTCATTAGTAATTGTTGGGTTGACTTGAGGATTGTAACCAGTGTAGGACCCTAATATATCCATCCCCTCTCGACCTATTACTAATGGGAGCCACTCGGCATAAGTGATATGCTGCATTTGGGCTCCCATGATTTTTCTGGCCTCTTGGAAGACTGTATCCTCATCCCAAGAGGGATTAAGACGTTTGAGCTGAGAAGCCAAGAAATTATGTTGACGGAACCACACTGTGTGCATGGCCGTAAGGCCTAGTTGCTCGTTGGATCTAATATCTCCAGCCAAAAAGCATCCCACATCTGAGGTTGTAAAGGGGATTAAAACAATTTAAAAAAAAAGACATTCTATTTTCATTGCATCGAATTTACAAACGCCATGAACTCTGCAGTTTTTCGACAGTTAAGAATACAGATTATATCTACAAACCTGACTCGCGGAAGTTGCGTCGGCAATCAACAAAGTTCTCGTCGGTTGCAAAAGGCATGAGGGCCTTATCAGGCAAAATATAGATACCATTCCGGAGAAATGCGGGACTGGTGCTGTTCCTCAGTGTTATGAGCTCTTCCTCTGATGAGCCATAAACCTAAGGAAAAGGAAATCAAAGGATGCGGATGTCTTTGGAAAAAACAGATGAAACGAATACATATCACCACGCACAAATACTACTAAAATCTACTGCAAGTGGCACGGTGGCAATAATATTTATGAGCTTTTCTCAATCGTGTCATGTCTCGGTTTCCATCTGCCACCCATATCTCTCCGCATCATTAGCATTTTACATGAGGCACGAAAAATCTCGGGGACTCGGCAATCTCAAGCTCCATATTACTTCACTACTCACCATCATCATTATCATCACCGTATTCCATGAGAAGTAGTTCGTAGGTATTCATCAGAAATGAAATTTTCCATTTGAATGAGAAAAAAGTAAACATTGGAGCGAAAATAAAAACTCCTCGTCCTTGTATAACCGTTCCAGAAAAAAGTAATAAGTCCTACTCAATTCCTTCTTTTTCCACCCACTCAACTCACCTGAGATGCATCAATGAACGACGTGAGCTGATTAATTTGTTCTCTCTGCTGCATGTCGTTGAACAATATGGAAGTGACTCCGGATCCACAAACAGCCGCACTCCTAGTCAACTCCATACAACGACGTGTACGAATCCTGGCGTCGTCGGGTGGTGCTTGCATAGGGAAACAGGGAGCTACGTTCTCACAAGTCCTGGCAAAATGAATCACACGAATTATAATTGCTTTCCAATTTGCATATTGAGCATGCTTTCCTCACATCACCATCATCGTTATCATATAGACTATCGACTTTAGTGAAGTGAAAAACTCGACAGGCGAAAGAAAAAAATATATTTTTCGGAGGTGTTTTATCATCCATGTAATCCCTAGAGAGAGATCCATCCATACAATTAATTAATGTCAGCTAGTCAGCTCCCATTAGCAATTTTCCCTATACAATCGAACAAGCCTTTTCCTTGCTCGGTACCTACTCTAGCAGCGTTTGTCAAATTATTGAAGAGGAAAATACGTTAAAAGGCTCCCATCAAGGTCCAATAATAATTAAGTTTTTAATTCATTTATCTAGAGATCTATCCATCCATCTATCCACCACCCGACTGTGCTCTTTTCCTTTCGTTTTTTTCATTTTTTACACAAAAAAGAGAAAAGAATGAAATTGTAGCAGAAATGCTCTGTTCAATTTTTGCTTACCTTCTACAGCTAATTCTTTGACCGAAGGATTCCACGCTGAGGGAAGGTAAAGCGTGGTCCAAGTCATGGTCTGAAATGCATTGATAGACGTTTTCACTTTAGATAAAGTCTCTTTTCCCATTTTTTTTCTTCTTCTTTACGATACACTTTACAAAAGCTGTTCGTTCGCTCATCCTCAGAGAAAAAGCATTCATTTCATTTCATCGTATTTCACTGCGCAAATAGGTTTCCATCAGTGGAGAAAAGTTGAAAAAGATGCATCCACGTACATAGATACACACTTACTACATGCATGCATCCACCCGGGCATCAAATTTCTCCACAAAACAACACTAATAATTTTGAAGAAAAAGGTCGTCTTCTTGTGCCATGCCCTCACATCCACTATTGCTTTAGTATAGAGGAAACCTTATTATTTACTGACCCTCGACGTCCAGAGAAGAAGAAAGTAATGTTATTTTTGGAGGGAAAGGGAACTACTACGTGACCAACCATATCTCACGGATAATACATCATAGATCCTTTCTTCTCCTTTTACAGCTCCCCTCCTCTTTTTTTGGGGCAAATTCTACCAGGGGAAAAGGAAGCAAGACCTTTGGAAGGGCAGAAGTAATAAAACGGCTTGTTAAGAGGGGGAAAGGCCCAGTGGTATTTACCGAAGAACATACACATAATTTGCGTAGGTATATTTGTAAGAGGATGCTAAAGTGTGTAGTGTATCTAGCACTTATTGTTGTAACGTAGCTCACTACTGGCTGGCGTCCTTTTGCTATTTTGTTAATGACTATGATGCTGATGATGACGACGACGACGGTGGTGGTGTGGTATGACATGGTTTTCTGAGTTTCATGGTGAAGAGAAAATACAAGTCGGTTCGGTTTTTACAATGCAAAAAAACTCTTTTACTTTTCACGAGGGAGGGAAAGTACCTCAGCCTCAGTTGGAGGAGCAGTGGTGAAATTAGCATTTCATTTGAGGACATGGCTTTATTCTCTTGAGTGCGAGCCACAATAAAAGTGCTTTTGCTTTACTGCTCCTTTCAAATATTATCCAAAATGTCATTTCCTTTTTTGGAAATATAATGGCAGCATCAGGAGGAGAGGCAGAAGGAGTTTTGTACTTAAAGGTTTTTCCATTATGCAGTGTAGCTATTTCACTGTTTTATTATAAATATAATTTTTCATTCCACTTACCTAGAAACTGTCCCCATTGCATGAGCATATGAGTGTAGGTCTCGTCTGGAGTGATGTTCTCCGTCGTAATGATTTTGTTCGTGATCACTCGAGCAGCGGGCAGAGGCAGCCCATTGTACAGCTTTTGAGCGTCCCAGCCTTTCGTTGAAAGGAAATAAAATGCAGAAAGGGAGATTATAATAATGAGGAAGAAAAAATAGCCATTCTGCACGTATTTTATAATAGAAACTAATGATCATCATCATTATTATTCTAATACTAAATTAGGATAAGTGAACCGGTAAAGTTCTTTTAAGAAAGTTAGGCCAACATTTTCTGCACGGAAATGATACGATAAACCAATTATTCCAAATGAAGAGAAATGATTTCACTCAATGCCCATACTTCTTATTATTGTAAATTGTGATGTGGGAAGATTAACTTTCAATTTGGGGAAAAGTAAGAACAGCGTATTTTACTTTACCTTTAGGCAAATTAAATCCATTCTCATACTCAGCGCGGATCAGCCTCTGAAAGGTAGTGTAGGATGCACCCCACATCGTGTGTTCCAAGTTGTTACATGTACCATCAATGGATCTTGAAGTCAAATATTTAAAAAAAGGTAAAAAATTTTACTAACCGTAAGCTAAAATTATTATAATTAGATTTACACTTTTAATTTATTTTCATGAAATGAGATCATTGAGCACACGAACTGTAAATTCAATTGATCTTGCTAGATGTAATAAATGGGATTTTTTTGTGAATTCCGAAACTTTAGTTGATTTCAGTTCTATTCACAATATCACAGAAGATACGTGTTCATCAAATTTTGTAAACAGTCTATTATTGAAAGTTACTGTATGCCTGATAAAAATTTATTTTAAAAAATTCAACAATATCGCTGCATTAAGGAAACTTTCATTTTGCCTACCTGTATTTTGAGTGAAAGCATCTCTCCTCTGTACAATTTGTTTTCGGTCTTCTGTGCGAAATACATCCCGACAGTCTTCCCAGTAATTCGAGTTGAGCAGGAGTGAAAATAAGTTCATGTCTAAATCCATCTGTATATTTCGATTTTTCACAATAAGCCATCATAGAAAATATAACACAATACAATAGAAATAGAAAGTGAGAAAAAAGAAGAGGATGAGCAAAGCAAAGTTGAGAAGGAAAGAAAATGTTAATTTGGGAGGGAAATGAAAGTGTAAAGAAAGAATAAAAGGTTTTCCTGGTAAAGAAGGCAAGCGGATATTGGAATTAGAAATGGAAAGAACGTCACAAAGCAATAATTAAATTATCTTTTAATAAGTTTTATTATTCGAGAGAAGTGAGGAAAGAAGATGAAACGTAATAATAAATTCTCCTCTAGTTTCCCTGAACATTTCTTCACATCAGTGTTCCAAGTATGCCTGCTGAGTATTTTGGGGAAAGAAAAAGTGGGCGTGTGGAATAGAAATAGTGAGTTTGTAAGCACTTTGGAAGAAGGATAACAAAAAGTTTTGATCTTTTTGTTGCGATTTGTATTATTAATAATAATGAAGCTTTTATTATTATGTTCCTCCTGAGTGGGCTGAAGTCAATCAAGAGGGAAACTGTTATCTTTCGTTAGCAAATGTAGAATTTTATTTTCGATGACGTGTCTGGCTCGAAGCTGACGTTCTTGATAAAGAAGCATTTCGAAAGAAATTTTAGAGTTATCTACCTTGCTGAAAATTAATTCTTGTTATGAAAAGTTTATTACTACAGAGGATGGCAAATAATTTTCTATTTCATAAGCAAAAAACATGCCAAGTAGCGGAAATATTTTCATTGTTTCAATTTAAAACAAAAACCTATAGACGTAAATTGTACCTGGTAAAGTAAAATTCCTGCCCTTATTCAACTCTTCATGAATAATTTGAATAGCCCTCTCATAAATTTCCGCTGGTCTGGCAAGCTGTCTAGCTTCCAATCTCGGGAATCTTGCAATTCTCAGCAGTTCAAACGGCGAACGAAATTCTGTAATAAAGAAGGAAGTATCAGAAATAGTAAATTTTCGGAGGCATCATGGAAAGTTCTGAAAAGTGGGAGTCCTCGAGACTGTACCACTCTAGGCTTTTTTTAAAACCTCCTCATCAGTTTGGACTTATTCTAAAGCAATGACGTGTGGGGAAACTTATTTTTGCAAATGAATTGCATGCTGAAATGACTTTGTTTGATCCGATAATATCAAAGGTATGCATAGATGATGTAAGAATAATATTCATTTGCTTTAACTCACCCTCCTTTGACCTATTTGAGAAGAGAATGTCCAACGAATCCGACTCTGCAGTTTCTACATCCCCCTTTGCCCTTTCAAATGCGTGCGTAATCAACTCGTTTTGGACAGTGATCTGATTTTCCTCTTGACTGACCGTAATCCGATTGCCCCTGATTACGACGTTAGGTGCGTTGACAAATCCATGATCATTGAATGCGGAACACGAGTACGTGCCAGAGTCCTCGATCGGATCAAAGTCATTCAAAATAAGTGTTCCACTTGGTAAAATAGATGTTTTTAAATTTTCTACTATGGTGAGTCGATTCTTTCTCCAGAGAATGGACGGTGGGGGCTTTCCTAGAGCTGCACAAGGTAGTCTTAACTGTGAGCCGCGGGTAACCCTACAATACAATTTTGGGAATCGGTAAAAGCAAAGATGTATAGAAAACAAAATCCCTTTTTCCCTTAAATATAAAATCGATTTGCTCAAGATTAAATTTTAGCATAAATGCAATTTTCCATTTTTGAATCTGCGAGGAAGAAAAAGAAGAAGATTATGCATTTTTTTCCATTACACAAAGGACTGGTTTTCTAAGAAATCCGTGAAAACGGGTGCGGTGCCGGAAGAAACCCTGAGATTTGAGACAGTCTCAATCCGTCCTAGAATATTCTCTGCGCGGCAAGTGATCTCGCCTCCATCTCCATCCTGAACGGGAGTGATTGTCAAAATTGTTCCATCTTCACTCAACCGGTATCTCTCTGAAACCAGAGGTTGCCCGTTGTGTAGCCAAGTTATTGTTGGAAATGGAGTACCGACTGCCTCGCACTTAAAATCTATCCGATCTCCGAAACTTGCTGTTTGCTCGAGAGGGGTTACCAACCACTTTGGCGGAGCTTAAAAAATTCACATGAAGAGAAAGAGAATTAAAATTATTTCGCGATATTATTGACTTTTCCTGAGAGACGAAAAAAGATGACTATAATACGACATGGATGAATCTTGTTCACTTTCGTGTCCCATTTTTTCTCTCAATTCTCTAGAGAATAAAAAAAATGGATTTTTCCTGTCTTTCCTTTTTTACTACTTACTTGCAACTCTAACTTCCGCTAAACTAGATAAATTGCCAAAGAGGTTGGAAGCAGTGCATCTATAGATACCCTCATCTTGCTTGCTCACATTCGAGATGCTTAAAGATCCTCCTGGAGAAACCTTGAGAAAAAAAATGAATAAAGAAATTTTTATAAAATATGGTAAACATCCAGCTCGTGTATGCTTTGAGCACATAAGGGGAAAAAATTAACAAGCTTCAATGAATATTCTCCTCTCTCAGCCTATTTATCTTTAAAAAATAGATTTGTCGCCGGAAGACATAAGAGCAATGTTTCATAATCATCCGAGAAGGAAATACTTAGCTTAACTTTGCGTACTAGAGCAAACTTCCCAAATGGAAAAAAAGTTTTTCAAAATTCCAGTCCCAAAAGAGTAATAAAAAGTAACAAAGTTATACATTTTACCTGGTGTCTCTCCGTAAGTTCTAAACGAGAGCTGTCAAGATACCACACGATCTGAGGATGTGGGAATCCTATTGATTCGCAGTTGACGGTTATGTTACTTCCTTCAACAACTTCTTGGTCTTGAGGAACTAGTACAAATCTTGGACGACTGCCGTGCCTTTCCACGCCACTACTTCTGCTGCTTCGAATCATTTTTGCCTTCCGGGATTTTACCGTGCCAGCCTCACTCTTTGCTATGCATTCGTAAGAACTGTCAAACCAGAACAGAATTTTTGTTCGAGTAAGTCCACCAAACAATTTATTTCCTGAGCTTATTATTACATTTCAAATCATGAAACTCAAAACTTTCTTTCCACCCACCCAACATCTTCATCCTGAGCGTTGGCTATCATCAACGTGCCATCTCGAAGAACTGAGTATCTGGGCTGAGCATCTGTACTGATTTCATCGCTTTCAAATTGATAAAAAAAAGTCCCTTTGAGACATGATGCAGGTATTCTTGTCGGATTCTCCAAAAATTTCGAAAATTCTTGACTCTTTTTCTTCGAGTTTATATAATCCGAAAAAACACAAAAGACTTTTCAAATTGTACCTGTTTACCTGTTGCGCAGCCAAATAATATGAGGGTCTGGCTCTCCTTCAGCCCTTCAAAATCAATTTAATGACACAAGGGTTACTGGAATGGTTTGTGATTCACTTAAATGATCTAACCTTTTATATATATATACCTGCATCTGAAGTAAACAGTGTTTCCAAAATTCACTTCAATGTCTCTTGGTTCCTCCGTTATTTCGGGTTTACCTAAATGTAATACATGAACACAACATCATGATATGAGTATATTTACCAGAGGGCGGAGTCTCCAGCTTCCACAATGCATAAATTATTTAGCAAAAAAAGAAAAAACAAGAATTTTTACGCAAGCACTTAAAAGTCATTTCATGTTACTTCCCAAACATAAAAATCGCGTTTTCGTCAATGATGTGAATGCATGCATGACCTTAAATATGAATTTTTCACAAGTTTACTGGACCAAAATGCTTGTGCTTTTCACATAAATTAGAAAACCATTTAACGGTTTCTGAAGACTATGCTTTTTCCCATAAAGAATATTTTGGGACCTACGACAACGTATTCCTAGATCCTTCATCGTCATAACGGATTTTCCATGCATGTCTTCGGGTGCTTCACAATAGGCAGCCGCTTCAGCGCCGGGGTGCTCAGCCAGCATTTGAGCTAACCCTATTATGCTGCAGTCACAGATCAAAGCGTTGCTGTCAAGCCGCCTATAGATGCAAAAAATAAAGATGAAAGGGGATTAGACCGCGTGCATGAAAAGGTATTTTTATGCGTATCTCTTTCATCAACTCATGTCACATAAATGTCGTCTCAAATAATAAAATATTTCAAGAAGAAAGTTATTTTTATCCAAAAACCAATTTTTGTGTCGTCGGTGGTAGTCATATGCAGAGTGACATTGATTTGATGAATGACGTCGATACAGAGAAAAGGAATATTTTTTAATCAGAACCTACAGTCGGGTTAGTTTATGCAGACCGTCAAATGCCCCGAAAGGAATACGTTGGATCCTGTTGTGATGCAGGAAAAGGCGCTGCAAACTCGACAGATTTTGGAAAGTCTCCGTGGGAAAGTCTTGGATGTAGTTGTAGTGAAGATAACTAGGGAAAAGTACATTGGGGCAATATGATACATACGGAAAAATGTATGCTGGATTACTTATGCCATCACTTACAGTTGGTCCAGATTCACAAGGTTTGTGAAAGCTTGTGGGTCAATCTCCCTAATCCTGTTTTTGTAGAGGTACAGACTCTTTAGGTTTTCCAGACCGTTGAACGCTCCATTTCTCAGATGGACTATGTGGTTATTGTTTAAAAGCCTGAGAAAATGAATTTTGCAACGCATGATGTAATTAAGAACACGTGAAACCACTCGAGCTTTTCTTTTCTCTTTTTTTTGCATTTTCATTGCAAATGAATAGAAATCTTACAAATTTTCCAGCTTTGCCAGCTTCTTAAACTGGTTCTCTGGAATTTCTCTGATGCGATTAAATCTCAGATCCCTATAAACATAAAATTGAATTAGAAATACCTTCACTACCCGTTTCATTTTCATTGCGCTTTGTATACTACACATGTACACCATAATAATTTGCATTTCGTAACTAAAGAGGAAATTACGAAAATTTATTGTCACATTGTCATTTACATTTTTTGGGTAAAAGTGTGGAAAATTGTATAGGGCAGCGTTTATTTCCTAGTTTGATGACACCATTAAATTCCATTTTTACTCTACCCACTCAAATAGAATTCTACAGTCCCTAATAATTTCAAATTGCTCCATTGTTTTCCTTCACATAAAAAGGAAGTAAAGCAAAGCGACCGCACAAACAGCACTTTTTTATTATTGTTTTTTATTATTATTACAACTCTGATGCCTGGTCTTGCCTAGGAAAAGAATTACATGAACGTATTTTCCATGTTATTTACTATTATGATTTGTAGGAGGAAAGCAAGTGTTTTGGAAGAAAGACATGAAAGAAAAAGGGGTCTGTTTTCATGTGCGGCAGCAACAACAAGGGAAAACTTACAGAACTGTGGTTTCGACAGGGACATCAGGAACCTTTTCCAAGTGCAGGAACATGCATCTCACTACCGTTTTGAAGCAAAGACATCTGGTTACACAAGAGAATAAATAAAATGAATAAACATATTTTTGGAAATTATATAATTTTAAGGATCGAAGAAAGTTAAAAAATATCATGAGAAAGGAATATTTGTTGGTACCTCGTCGGACATTGCGTTACCGTTTGGCTACTTGAGGTATCAAATGTACACATAAAAAGAACACAGAAAATGACAAGGGAACGTGTAGTAGAAGTAGCTGGAGAGCGACTCAAAGGAGACCAGCGACATTTGTTCGCTGAGCTCATACCGCTTCCCCTATTACTCATCTTATTTCGTTGACTGAATGAAGATAAAAAAATGATATAAAATGGGTCGTTCTCTTGGATTTTTTATTGCGTTCGAGCTTAAAAAGGCTCTTAAAATTCTCAAGCGTAGAAAAATGAGTAAAACACAAAATTGCACAAAAAAACATAAACAAACACGCTCTTTTTATTAATACTGGAAAAGAGATTATATTGCCTTCGGGGCAGACAGGCGCTTATTGAATATGACTTTTTTTTTACAAAACAATTGTCCCTAGAATGGCAATGGTATTATTTCTGCTTTCCAAGTCATTTTGAAGATTTTTCCGAAAAGTTGATTTAGGTCACCATCAAGAAACCTACGAGACTGTGTGGTGCGGTGCAGTAGATTGCTAGATCCTTTTTTCCTCAGGTTCAAGTGCAAAACAATGACTTGTTTATTATTTATGAGGTTGGGTATGATTTGTAGAATCCATTACGCGAAACAATAAGGCACTCTTTGTGCTCACGTTCTCAGGTAAAATACTGTTTTGTCTTCTTCAAGATACAAGCATCACATTTGTTCTCTCGTTAATGGGTTACGTAATGATGGTGATGCGATTTTGAGATTTTCTTTCATGAGCATGGGGATTTTTTTTTCTCAATTGAAAAAAGTGAAGAAGATACAATGCAAGAGATGCACAGACACACTCACTGACTGAAATCACGTTACTACACGCGGACGACCGGACGGACACCTACTTCTTCCGAGAATCTCTTGACTCATCTATTAGAGCTCTGCATGATTCTCATGAGTTTTATGAGTTTTCCTCACCAAGATAGATATTACATGGTTGTTTGGTTAGTTAGTCCATGTGTTATGCAGCAAACCCTTTTTAAAGTGTTTAAAAAGATTTTTTAAACTCATGCTTCATTCTTCTTCTCCTTCGTTTCAAGTAGGCTTTTTTAAATGAGGAAAAATAAGATTTGTGGAGAAGAGGACTCACTTCAAAGTCTTTAAATATAGGTAAGTGCAGTAATAAGCAATGTGTTTTGTAACAGGAGATGTGAGGGTGATGATGTTGATGATGATGACGACGAGGAAGATGAGGATGTAAAAGGGGTGAATAATACAAAACTTTTTTTTTTTTTTTTTTTTTGAAAAGCATCCTTTTTGTGTACCTCAAATTTATTTCTCAAGTGTCTATGTTATACACTTTAGTTTAAAAATGGATTGAATAATGGGAATGTGTTGGTGGTAGTAATGAAAACATTTTCTTCCGACTGAACATATGGATGTACTTGAAGATTTTAAGCGTAATTTCTTTCGCTGGCTTTGAGGGAGAAGAAAATAAATAAAAAAATGTCTTGAACAACGCACGTCGCCGCCCAAAGTTCGAGGTGTCTTTCCTCAATTTGTGTAAAAGATGAGATGAGGTGAACTTGAATACGACCGTATCAAATGACTGAAGAGAAAAGTATTAGTTACCTCCAAAAAAATTCGTACTTGTTCCAGTAAACTTTACGATAATCAAATCGACAAAGACAGATTATGTTTGTTCTTCTTGAGGTTCACTGTCAAAACTTGGGAAATTCGATTTAGAAAGAGGTGACAATGGAATGGGAATAAAAAACAAATATCGTTTCGTGATTCGATTCGTGTGAGTATTGATTCGAGGTTATCACGCATGAGGAACACAGAAGCGATGAAACAAACATTTCATTACTTTCAAATGACATTTCGAATTTCTTTCTGGAAGGAATACTGATCAAGGTTTCAATACAATCTTTTTACTGCTTCGTCACATTTTTTACGACTCCATCATGGCTGTCTAATTCAAAGATGGAAGAATGAATGGACAAAAGGCGGTGGAGATTTTTTTAAAATAAAAAACAAAATCGTTAATTTTTTTACGTTTTTACTCCCTTAAAAGCCTTGATAGCTTGTTTAGCAAAAGTCATAAACCTCATTTTTCAAATAAAAAATTTTGTTGAAAAACTTCTTTTCTGGAGAAGCTGCAGAAAGCTAAAGCAAACGAGTGTGTTCAGAGTCAGAGTGCAAAAGACGAATTTTCTTCGTCTTCTCTTGTCTTGCCTTCGGACATGAATTAGTGAACGAGACATGGTCATATATAAACTTTAATAACTTGTGTGTGATTAGGATTGCAAAGAGTAGTATCGTCATAATTGCATCGTCATTATAAAAAGGCGATCAAAAATGATCATCATCATTGTATCGCCATTATTATATTACGACCTGTGATGTTGAGTGAGCGAGCAAAATCTCTGTTTATCAAACTCATTTGAATGTCTCAGCTAGGCAGAAAGTCAAACTCGGCAAAAAATTATAATTTATAATGGAGAAACGAGATAAACGGCTTGAAATGGATGAAGATGATGATGCGATGCATGAGGATGTTTGCTCGCTCCTCAACGGGCTTTTTGGTGTAACGAAATAAACTTTTTTCAGCTTTCATCACATCATCATCATCAGGATGACCGACCGAGACGAAGAAGTATAGTATATCGGGAAGATGCTGATGATGTGATGATCATGATTTTGAAGAGCAACACCCAGATGAAAGGAGCAATAATAACAACAAGAGTTGATGATAAAGTACTGAGGTGAGAGATGGATCTCTTATTCAACTCAACTAAGGTGAATTAGTCTTGTTGCTAAAATATCCACGATAAATGACAAATGTAGCGGAAGGGAGTAAAGTTTAGTATTTTATTGGGTTAAAATTTATGGAATTCGAGGGTAATTTGAAAATCGTAAAATTCCAGTTTGAATTGATGGCCTTACCCTTGGACTTAAATTAAACATGTCTTTGCTTTTAAAAACGTAATAAACTGTAAGATTTTTTTTAGCTGGACAGCACGGATAAGCTTTTACGAGTTTTGAAGATAACCTTCGAACGTTGCTTCTCTTCTCAGTGACCCTGATCATTGGCAGTGATATATGAGGAAGCTCAACTGTACCTACGTCATGACTTATTCTTCCAACTGGACAGTCAGACAAACAGACAGATTGTGCGTTGCCTCTTGCAAACGCAAAAAAGTTAGTTTTGTAAATGTAAAAAATTGCATCTCAATTTTTATTTTGCCCCAAACCAGATTACCTATCTAGATAACTTCTCAAAAAGCAGTTCGGTTTTCAGCTTCCAAGAAATTGATATGATATTGATACGCATGTTTTGATAAGAAGAAAAGGGAGTCAAGAAAGCATGTGTCAGCCAGAACTGCCAGCAGCTCCCTATTTAATTAGCATGCGGACAGACAGGGTATTTATGAGCGTAGATTATTGACATATTAAACTAATATCTCCGTTTTTTATGTTGTTCATCATGTTTCCAAAAAAGGACTGGACCAGCTTACAAAAAATGTGTTTTCATGTTTCTCTTTAATAATTTCTACACTTCAAAAGTATGACGTAAAGGGTAGGCATACATGACAAGTGCATAAAGAATGAAAGGGAGAGAGGAAACTTGATATGGAGCATAATTATGTCCAAACATTTAAACACACACCTTTCCTTCAAGCCATAACGTAATGTAAAACCGGCGTGATTATAATGCAATGATCAAGTAAGGATGCTTTTGAAAGCTGCAAAATGACATGATTACGGCTTCATATTTTTTATACTCCTTCGTCGTCGAGAGAAAAAAAAACATGAATTGCAATATGAAGATGATACATATTATGATGCCATTTATTTTCATGTTTTTGAAATGCGTAATTTGAAGCACTTTTAAAAGGAGGTTAGGATTTTTTTGCTTTCATCTCTGAGAAGCTTTTTGGATGCGTCTCACTTTTAGCGATCACTCATTAAAAAAAGTCTGCCTTTCTTCTTCTCTGAAAAGAGGAGCGACAGCGAAAATCTTTTCTCAGGTAAATAAGTATGCTGATTTTTTATGGCATAATGTTTTGTTAATGTGGTGTCTTTAGAAAACACTTTTTCCTTCTTATTTTGGGAATCTATTTACATGAACTGGCAAGATTGCATCTTTTTAAAAGGACAGAGATTATTAGATGATGATTAGAAAGAGCGAAGGTAAGTTGAGTCATAAAGCCATATGTCAGCGAAAAAGAAATCCTCGCTCTCGACGAAGAAAAAGCAAGCATTCAGTAATAATACTTATATGAAGCTCTCATTCTACTCCAGCAGCCACAATGTACACTGTAGTAAAAGATAAAGATGAGGCAGACTTATAAGTTGATAAAGATGATTAGAACGGAGATGAAATTCTCCCTTGTTCGGTACGAAAGACGAAAAGAAAAAAAAATGGGCAAAGGTAGATGAAGATACAATCTGATTGCTTTTTGGTGTTGAGTTGACTGAAACGCATGGAGAAACCAGGAGAAACTAGGTATATAGCTTGCTAGTCATAGTCAGCATGGATATTTATGATGCTGCCTGAGATAAAGAATTCGAAAAGGATTAAAAGAATTTGAGCGGATGATGTGCCTTGCATTCTTGAATCTTGCATGATTTCGAATAAAGTAGACGGACACAAAGGGCGTTTCTCATGCTTGATCAATGGGCATTTTTCAATGACTGCTTCATGTGGAGAAAGATCATGTCTAAATTCCAGAAAAAAGAACACTCTTCCATAAAAAAATCCAAGCTGGTAGAAGGAGATTTATTGCAGGAAGAGACGTTGATTTGATGATGCTGTAGATGAGTGGAATTATAAAAACTGTAAAAGCAATATTGTAATATCAAGGCCACACCAAGGACAGATTGAACTTTCGATTTTGTAAAAAAATAAATCATTAAAACTGGCATTTGAAAAGTTTCAGATAACAATTTCTTTATTTCAAAATCCCTGTCCTAACATGTAAAAAACGTTGCGAAATGTCGTTGTCGTGTGTTATGCAAATTATTTTTTTAAAATTCCTAGAGATTGGCCAATATCACAACTTTTTAAATTTTGCTTGAACCCAGACTCGGTACATCTTCAACTGCCTGATACGATTGACTTGCAGACGACGATCTACCATTATAGTTTGCTTTTCAAATCCTTCATTATTGAACATTGTTTCTACTTCTTCCTCGGTGAAAAAGTACACCCGTGTTCCATCTCCCCTCATGTAAAAGTTTTCGTCAATGCAGCGTCCGTCCTTAAATCTCAACTGAGCCATGTCGTATCTCCCGTAGTCGCGAAAAAGCACCAAACCTCCTGGCTTTAAAAATCTATGAAAATTCTTTATCACTTGCTGAAACTTGGCAGGGCTGATGGCGGAAACAACAAAGATCGCTGTGAGGACATCTATAGAGCCCTTTGGAAACGGAATGGTAGGATTTTGTTCTGTTACATCAAGGACGAACGGAGTGCATCTTGCTGGATTGAAGAGGGTGTCCTTCTTCACTAACTCGATCGCGTGTGGGGAGAAGTCACAACAGTAAACGTAAGTCTGAGGGTTATTATTCGCCGCCAACAAAGGAAATACTGTGTTTCCAACACCGCAGCCGACTTCCAAAACTTTGAACTTGGAATTTTCTCCTGGGTAAGATTCATTCATCCGCAGCTCAGGGAGCATCTTGGAAGCCAAATCAGGATCAATGCTGGCGCCATAAGGACCTTCCAGTTCGGGAAATTCCGAAAACAGCCTAAATTAACAAAAGAACGAGAACCCATTTTACTAATCACCATCCTGTGCCTTTGTCACGCATCTATAAGATTGTGCTGGACATCATTATTGCTTCATTATTACCAATTCCGATCACGGAAGAATTTAGTCTTGTGGTTCTTATAAAAGTCGTCCCAGTTTTTATCAGCCTCCTTTTCAAGTTTCTCTTTCTTCTCTTCATTCATCTTTGATCTTGACTGAACACTGACAACTTCCTCTGCATGTTTTTTCTGATCCTCGTCCCATTCCACATCATCCCAGGCGTTGCATTGGAACACTGCAGTGGCGTCCGTCAGCTGTCGATTCCTTACAATCTTTTTTGGTTCAAATCCAGCTAATCGCTCTAACTCTTGATCCATTTCTTTTAAGCGTTTAGGCACGTCAATCGCTTTTAATCTGCCCTGTGCTTTCAATTCAAAATAGTTGAACTCCCTCGCGATCCTCTCGGTTTCTTTGTCCTTATTTTCCCAATAATTGTCATCTTCTTCTACGTTATCTCCTTTCTCTTTGTCGCCGTCGTCGCTTTCTGATGAACTAATTGTGAAATCGGCCATTTTTGACAATGGATCTTGATCTTCCACTACAACTTGTGACTCCCTCGTTACTTCAAAGTCGGAGTATCCAGCATTTACATTCTTGTCACCGTCACAATCGTTCGAAATGCCTAGAAGTCATAAAAAGTTTTTTTTAATAACCACATTTAATTCAATGATTTTAACGTTTTTGAAAACGTGTTTCTAAATCATTACCTTCTACAGAAGCTGTTTTAGTCTCCATCCTTTCGTCACTTTCTGGAAATATTTTGGAGATGGAATGGATGTCAACATATGATTGTGACAAAGGAACTTGGGAATATTGTAACCAATATGTCAAGATACTTCAATTTCATTTTGCTTTATAACTGCTGAAAAAAATGCAGTTATTAAATCGCCATCCCATACTATTTTACTCCGTTGTCTGAGACTCTGTTTCATCTGTAGGAGGACAATACCCGCTGCAGTTGACTTGCCCCACAACTTTTTATGATGAGTTGTTTTGGTATGGGGCTGAACTGAACCGAGCGAACAAAGCAAAGCTTGCGCTTGCCGAAGCAAGTATTGTGCATGTGACAGAGAGCGATCAAAATCTTGATTGAAGATTCATGCAAATCGAATGATTTCATTGTTTTGTAATGCCACCAACCATGTCATTTCACCACCAACTCCTGCCTCAAAAATATTTTGTATTCGTAGAATTTTGTTGAATAGAATTTTCTTCGTTGGATTTTGGGGTAGATTTTGTACGGAAAATTTTCCGAAAAAATTAAAACCGATCAATAATTACTTAATTATATTACGAGGACAATGTTTTAAGGCTCTAAATTCATTTTATCTTGTCTTTCTGTTGTTATCCAGAGATTCAGTAGTCTCCAGTAGTGTAGTATGTACTTTCCTATTATGTTGTAGTTTTCTTTCCAGGAAGGTGGCGCTAAAAAGCGGACAGTTTTCTCTGAACAACTTTCTTTTGAAATTGGAATAAGGATCCAATCTTTCTCTGCTACATTTCCTTATGTAGACATTTTATGTTTACAATGAAAAGAATAAAATCGAAAGAGATTTTAAGGACTATTGAACTACAGAAGTTGTAAACAAAGAAATAGCAATATCAAACAAGGAATGATTTCATGAAATTCCAAACGTAGTTTTTGGACTTTTTAGTTTTCAGCAGGATTCGACTTGAAACGTTCTTTATCCTCCATTTCTTTATTGCTTCTATTATTGTGTATCCGAGGAAGTACACTGAAACCGTTCTGCTTCCAATATTGTTGTCTGTCAGCGGAAGATTTATTTATTTATTATCTGAAAATAATGGAATTCCTCTCGAAGACATATTAGAATGCCTTTTTGAAGTATTACCATTTAAAAAATCAAAATCTCTCCTTGTTCTCTGAGCAGTGCAGTATTGTCCATGTCTGCAATATTATATTCCAGATTTGATTCCAATGTAATTTGGATAGTGAGTTAAGCCTATTCAACCTTTCCATTTTTGTACTTACCGATATTCCAAGAAAAGAGATAAAAATAGATCATTGGATTCATACTTTGATACATTTTTTTTTCTTAAGCTGGTGACCCCATTTTGGCTCCCTGCTTATTCATCCACACTTTTCCTTGATCATCTTGATCATACACATAAGTCATGCCCTGCAGGGACAGAAATGAACTGCTTTTCCGTTCCGTGGTACTCTGTTCATGTTCTCTGTGCAGACTTTACACTTCCCTTGATGAAAAATTCGTATTATTCTGTGTATCTTCTATTCTTCTCCCACATCTCAATAATCCGTACGAACTTGTTCCATTTGTAGAATTGAATTGGAAAAGAATTAACTCATCCTTTTTCTACGTTTTCCTCTCCTGTGAATCATAATTTGAAATGGATGGGTTTAACAATAGAATTCTTTTCTCCCCTGAGCATCCCCCCTTGCTTCAAAATGTACATTTTAACACTGAAATTGGAAAGAAATGGGAACATTGAATTTTCCTAGAAGAATTTCGCCTGTGTGATGAGATCTTTTCGTTTTAGTTGAGTTGAGTGAGCAAAGAAAACGAATAAAAAGACAATTCATACATATCTCCTCGAGCATCACTGGAAAATACCAGCATACACTTTTGCCTTGTTACAAGAAGCTCACAACCAGCTTGATTTCCAGTTAAAAAGGTTCTTTTCCTGGAAGAAAAGGTCTACACGTGTTGGGAATTGGTAATCTCATCACGGTATAGTAATCGCACGACTGCTTTCATTTGGCAAATATTTAACCTGGCAAAAAGCCCATACCCGTTTAGAGAAGGTAAATTAATCGCGTTCTGATTTTACTTTTCATTACTACTTGGAATTTCCTTTCACCACAACAAGTCATTCATTTAGCAAATTAACGGGAATGGATTAATCAATAGTATAAATAAAGTATGGTTACTGATTTTTTTACGGAACAATCTATCATACATTTTTGCCAAACACATTTCGCCAGTTGATGTAACAAGAGGCAGCACCAAAGCCTGACTGTGAAAAGAGTGTATGAAAAGAATTGAAGGCAAACGGATGGTTGTAATGGAGCTTGTACACAATCAGAAGAAAACTCTTAAAAAAGTGCTTGTGCTGCTACGGCAACAGCATAGTTGCTCGCAGATTTTTTTTGTGTGGAAGAAGACGCATAAAGTATATCCATGGCGGATGATTATTTGATTGTGATTGTAATCCAAAAATAGGAATGAATGAGTGGCTGAGGAAAGGGTTGAGGAACAATAAAAAATGTTATGTCTGTAGGAAAAAACATTACATTCAGCATTATCATAATAAAAATGGATCAAGCAAGAGCAGTTTCAGGGATTCATGATGCTCATTTCATTTCCTTTCCAGCGGAGCAAACAAGAGAAATAAACTGAAACGTTAAGGTAGCTTCATCATAATATTTTTGTTGCTACTTTCTTTGTTGTTTGGCTTGGTGAATGCTCTCTCCAAAGAGGAGATGGATAAAGTAAAAGTCGTTTTCTCCAGTGGTGTATACATCACAGAAAGCTCAAGTCACACAGGAAACGTCGCTGAGTGAGAGAAGAAGTAAGACGAGTGTGTTCCACGTCTCTTGCAGTTTTATCATCATCCTTGTCACTCTGGAGAATACAATGCTTGCATTTCCCCGAAAAAAAAAAAAACTGAATAAAAAAAATAGAGGACACAACAAAACAACTCAACTCACAGAGAGGCAAGAAGAATCTAGAGAAAAAGCAAGGAAAGAAGGTACAACAACATTGAGACTTGATTAGGCAGTGAGAAAGAAACAGGACTTCTTTTATTTCCCTTTTTGTTCGCTCACTTTGTGGCACTATGGCATTACTTTTCACTGTGTGCTTATCTTACCAAAGTCCATGTTGGTTTTTGGGATGAAAATTTTCACTGTTTCTCAATTGTAAGCATTTCCTATTCTGTGGAATTTGTAACGTGGTCTTGTCTTGATGAATGGCTAAAAGCAAAAAAGAAAACATGGGTTTAGGTCTGGTTTTTTGGTCTCTGGAATATCTTATACATTTATCTGGAAAGTTACACACTTCCTCCTAGTTTATCCCGGCGTGCTGCTTGCTTGCTTATGCATGTCTGTCAGGAGGATTAGGTGTTCGCTTCGACCGTTTCTTTTTCCATGGGGCTATGTGCTCTGCTGCAACTGTGAAGAAAATGAGAATTGCTTTACTTTCATCCTCCTATCGAAATGCATCCTCCCATTCGTTCTTTAATCCTTGGCAAAATTTTCCTAAGCCGTTGGACGTGTTAAGGACTTGATTTTTTATGGAGATGAATGAGTTGATGTTGATGAGTACTGTAGTCGTATAAGCTCCCCCGCTCGCGCGCCACTGTAATCAGACAAGGTTATCTCCAGACAGCTTTCGGTTGCCCCATATTCATCTCGTGATTTATGTATCGTGGATGATTAAAATTATGCAAGAGGGAAAGTGTTCCTTCGAGGAAAGTAACACGGAGAGAGAATAACCCAACTGACGTTTACGTAGTAAACGACAAGGAAGACTGCTGTAGCATCGGTTCAACGGAATTCGAACATATTTCACCAGATTTATTTAGGCATTCGTTCGTTTCCATACAACTTTGATTTCCCCAACTCCAGATGTTCATCGTTAAATTGACATGATTAATAAAAATTTAACTACACTTCACGTGCCTCCACCGATCAAAACTTATTATGATCATTTACAAGGGAAATGATAAATGCACAAGTTTGGTAATAACGAAAATGCATGAAAGGAATGTGAATGGGTGGGAAAACATGTTTTCTACTTTTCAGCTCGCCAGCTGCAAAATGGCTTCAAGATACTTATAAATAGGTTTCAATGAATGATATGCGTTTCCCTTTATCATCAACATCACAATCAACCATATATTCTACTTTCTCGTGTAATTTGTGTTTGAACTGAAAAGGAATTCATTGTCATTGTTGATTTCCATGTTATTGTATTACACTCCGTGCTTTCACCCAAAGAAAGGCGGACATAGAGAAAGCTTATTCATATTTCATGAGATTCCTCTAAACAGAAGCCAAGAAATAATAATATTGCGTCCGTACAATTTTTTATGATTATTATAGAGCCAGTAGGGAGACTCAAGTGTAGTTGTCTATTCATTATTTTCATGACGTTGTTGTTGTTATTGTAGAAGAACAAAAAAAGAAGAGCTCTTGCTTGTTCGCCAGAAGAGAGGAGAAAGCATGAAACATGGAGAAAATAGGTGGTTTATATTATTACTCCTTTTTATTATGACCACTTGAGCAGCACCACAGCAAAAAAATACTTATCAAAATCTCGAATGGCATGGGATGGTAAAGGCACATGCATACTTCGACTTTATTATTCCCGAGTTCCAGCAGTTTCCCATTGTCCATCTCTTCTTTTTGGAAAGGGTAAAGTGAGTGGTGGGCTGTCGGTTACGTTGTACTAATATATTTTTTTTCGGGAGGATGTTTCTCATGAATCATGCAAACAAGAAAGATGATTTTTTTTTCTAAAACCTCAAAAACCCAGAGTAAATATGTGCACATGGTTTATTCGAAAATAATACAAGACATGCATGCGTTGTAAACTGTCTCGGAGACTATTACACAATGCAAACAATCAATTTGTTGGTGGTTCATCACTCTTGTTTGCCTACATAAATTGTGAGAAAAAAAATTCCCTTTCAGTTGGGCCTACAAATACGTGGCCTATAGTTTACTAAAAACATGAAAAAAATTTGTTTATTGAATGATGAGCAAGTAAATGATGCATATATATACATAAAATTGTGGGGGTACTACTATCGTATGATGGCGAAAGGAAACTGCTGATGACAGTTTGTTGTTTTCAAAGAAAAACGTAGGCACGCAGGTGGGTGAATATAGTTTGAAAGAAGGTGGCGGTGGCAGTGTTAGTAGTGATGGGAAAGGAGAAAATTGCTCGAAGGTATGGCTTCCATGATACTGAACGCCAACACAATTTGGACGGGAGGAGTTGAAGCGAAAGCACATGGATTAACTATGTCATCATCTTGTCAAAATATTTACACACGAGGCTAAGCTCATTTTAATCGGTTGGATTTTGTGGAAAATTGGAATGAAAATTAGGATTTTGTGAAAATTAGAAAAAGCCAAAAGAAAGTTGACAAACGGGTTTTCTTAGGGTGATCGGGATTGATTTATATGTATACACAAGTAAACTCTAATTTTTATGCGATTATCGAGTTTGATGTGTAGTTCCACGTCATTGATTATTCATGTAGACAAACATTTTTACCCTCTCAAGACTTGGGATCCAATCGAGCCTTATGCATGGGCTATAGACAAAATTGCTTAATTTATTACAAAAATCAATAGGGATTTCATCGTAAAACAATAGCGTTTGACTCTTTGTAGTTGAAGCAAAGCGAAGCATGTTCCATATCAAAACCATGAAACAAAACCGTCTGCTCAATAATACTTGGCGAATGCCAACTCGAATTCAATGACATGAATTTATACTGATTTCCAATAAAAAAAACTTTCCCATTTGTATGCGCGATTTAATCTTTTACTTCAACTCTTATATCAGCCTACGCCAATAAAAATTTCACTTTCAAACTCCCGAATCACTGATACAAATCATGTACAACAACTCTTTCAACAACCCTTTCCATACTTTCTCTAAAAACGGACTATACACAGATTGAAGCATTTAAAATTATTCTTTTAAAACGCGCATCATCTTCCGCTTCTCCGAATCGTTTTTCTGTTTTTCACATGGAGCTGATAAAATTTGTGGCGAATATCTCGGAGAAGGCTCTTAAAAGAAAAACTTTTTTTTATCTCTGCGCTTCTGTCTTGTGTCTGTTCCGCTCAGGCAGCCAAGTTCAGAATTCAGTGTTTTATGCTCAACTTTGAGAATTCAATTAGACTTTTTTACAAGTGAATATATCCCCCTCGCAAAAAAAGTTCTTTTCTTTTTTCCGAATATGCAGCCTGAATAAAGAATTAGGTTAGGAGAAATAAGTTTTTGAAGTGCTCATGAAATCATGTCATGCATGCTCCTACTCCGTACAATTCAATGAGCTTTACATAGTAAACTCCTCGAAATAAAAGAAGCTTTTTGTGCGTTGTGTTGCGGCTTTTCTTTGTACTCTTATCAAATTGCCTATCATGGCGGACAGGTGAAATCATATCTAAGCTGTTTTGAAGCACCCACCATGTCACTCAAAAAATAGGTATGCATACCTATAATTTCTTCTTCTTTTTTGCATGCACATCTCCTTAAAAATCGATCTTTTATGCTTAAAGGATAAGAAGCTCTTTGAGCAACTAGAACGAGATTGTCATCCATGCACTTTATGTTCTATCTTTATCTAGCATGAATCTATAAAAAAAGGGTTGTGAAGTGAAACTACTTCCCACTCTATTATCCCACGCCAAGTGTACCCATGAGTATTTAACTTCTCAAACTTTTAGTTTTGTCAAATGCCACATGCAAACGAACCAGTCTTCCTTGAACTTTTATATTTTGTCTGGCTGAGCTTTTCTCTTATTTCACACTCGCACTTCACGGGTTTCCATTATCGTAATACGCTTCGTGCTGAAGATTTCAAGACCTGAGTAGTAAGTACTGTGTAGATGGTGTGGTGGTTGAAACTCGTACAACAATTTCCGCTTTTACGATCTCACGTTACCTGTTATAACAATGCGAGAAGATGCCATTATTTGTCCCAGCGACGAGATGGAATACTATAAAATGTACCAAAACGATTTCCTTCTTTCCCTTTCAAAACAACATGTTTACATCTATTCTTACTGTATCTGTCATCATCATCGTCCCAGCTCGTCATTTCATAACAGTTCCGGATCTGAAATCATTACGTTTTTGTACATTCATCCTTCCTTTATTTCATTACCTCAAGACCTGAAATATCGAAGTTCAACGGAATCTCATACTTTTACCTACTCCATCATCATCCTTTTCTTGTACAAATCTCTCCGTCATCTTGCCTTGCAAAATATCAAGGAGGAGTTTCATAAGCACCGCTGAACATTTTCTCCCTCCTCACCTATTTCTTACCACCACACCTGTGCGTATCAGGAATACATCTCCATTGAACCCATTTTTCTCGGTTGACGATGAAGGTGACTTAGCGAAAACTCGTTCAATTTCCACAACACAATCCAATTCTTCTTTTTTTGTGTACTGTTACTGTTACGCAATGCAAATTGAGATGTACATTTTTTTTATGAAGGTACTATGCATTATTTGCCCACCTTTGCTACCCATTTTTCGCAAAAGAACTTTTTTCATTTTGGTTCCAACAACAAAACTGAACGACGCCTGTCCCAATTTCTTTATTCAGGTTCGACTGTGTATGTGCATTCCAATCAGTCCTCTTACTTGCATTGGAAGCGGGTCGTGTCGTGTCACATTCAGATCTCTGCCATTTTCATAGTCAAGAGCAAAAGCAGAATTTGAGCCAAGCTTTGGGTGGGATTGTGACGGTTTTTGAATACTTGATTCGATGATGAAGGACGACAAGCGTTGGCAAAAAAAAAAAAAATATAGCGACATAAACGAAACCATTTTTTTGTTCGTATTACAACAGCAACTGCCATGCTCATGCCAGGTTTTTGTGGTGGTGGTGTTGTTCTCTTTTCTCCCCCTTCAACATACCGATACTTAACCAACGCCATCGTCAATTGCAATTCAGTCAGCAGAAGTGAAGGTAGCAAAGCGTAAAGTTGTATTGGCCTTTTAACCACCGGAATATACGTGAACTCGGCTTACGGGGATCCATGTGTTTTTTAATAGCCAGTCAGAATGGATATTGGTTATTGAGAAGAGCTACTACGATGTGACTGCCATATGGCAAGCCATGGCTTGGCTTTGCATTTTTTCCTCTTCGAAACCTTTAGTTTTTTTTTTCTCTCTTCAATTTGGGTAAATGAAATGGGTGAAAGGAAAAGCATACGCTTTTTTGTACAGTTTGCCTGTGTGTGTACGTGAAAATCGTGAATTCGCTTAGATTTCAGGAGAAGTAACGTTACAGGAGAAGCACGACTTCCCATACACCATCATCGACAAGAGAGAGAGAGAGGAGAAAAAAGGTTTTGGAGGCGAGCAAGTGAGTGGACTGGAGTAAGGCGAAAGCCACTGAAGTGACTGACTACTGAGTGAGCTGGTTTCGTTTCGTTCAAGTGAAAAGGTAGTAGGCACGAGCACGCTTTCCTGAAATAAAAGTACACGGGAAAAATCTCGATAAAAACTGCCTTACTTTTTGCGAGTGCCACCATACCAAGCCAAAGTCTAAACCAAATGCCTTTCGCTTTTTATTCGACTGTGAGCCGGGGTAAAAAGCTGGAGAGTTGTTGCCACCATGGCTCATATTTGTGTAAGTTGTCTTCGACTAAACATCATTACACGGGGGCGTTAAGATAATAAACCGCTTTTGATACAAAAAAAACACAGAATCATTTCTGACATTCAACCTAATCCGAAATCCAATCCCCTCGTGAACAAAACAATTTTCTTTAAAATACCATTTTTTTCTGTAAAATACGAAATCTGAGAAGTGCATTGCAGCATTTGATTATTATCCGGGGAAATATAGGATTCGCAGCAGGAGATACAGAATCAAAAGACTAGAAATTAGTTTGTCACTGGCAGTTGTCCCTCCACAGGAAAATGCAATATTTGTAGCTGCAGAGCGTTTATAAAAAGCTTACATTCCTCCTTATCTTTGTCTCATTCTCTTGAGTGCACCGACTGACTCCACTCCACCACTCTACTGAGGGGAGCCATGTAAGCAGAGAACACTGGTAATTTTGTAATTTTCTCTAAAAATATCAAAAAGTAGCTAGTCCGTCCTTCTTTTTTTTGTTGTATCGTCCCAGCAATATTCTGATAATTCCAGGCCAAATGGTGGCAGATTGACTTGAGAAAGAGAAAAAAAAATCGTTTATACATTTTTCACTTGATTAGGAGAAAGATAAAAAGTAGGCTGAATCAAAGGAACAAGAAGGACGAGTCATGCCCAAACTTCAGCTAGTCTTGTCATATTCCCTCTGTTTCACAAATAAAAAAGAGGAAAGCCTACTGTGCACCCTCTGAAAATATAAAAAATCTTCCTTTTTTGAAGTCAAGAAAAAAAATACTGGAGTCGCACTAAAAAGTTTATTAGCCAACCAGTAGCTGAAGGAAGAAAGTTTTTAATAAGGATACATTCCTGGAATTGATCCAATGTGAAAAAATAAAGTCGTCATCCCGTTCATTACAATTTTTTTGTGGACATAACTTTTATTTTTTTCAAAGTTGCGAAAAAAATGTTATCTTTTCTAGAGAGAAATTTCTTCGTTTTACTTCATGCCTTGTTGGTCGCTCGTTTTGCCCCACAAAAACTGGATGTCGACGTTTTTATCATTATTTTACAAATTGAAAGTGTTTAGTCTTCATAAAGTGTGAAAGAAGATAAGGAAGAGCTTTCGCAAACAGAAAAAACTTTTTTGTTTCTCGAACCATGGCTGAAGTGAGTAGGGAGTAATAATTTACATGTAATCGAATTCAGATTGTTTGTGGAGATACTAAAACCCAATTTTTCTTCTATCATGGAAGACTCCACTGGCTCTATGACCGCAATCTATTCAATGTTTGCCTTGTAGATTTGCATATTAATAAAGTTTCTCTTTTTTTGAAAGAAAAGCCTTCTTTTTATCTTTAACGCGTCCATCAGACTCTTTCACCACCAATTTTCAAGGGAGAGTAGTCATAATCAACACATTTTTTCTTTCTTACTTAACAGTCGCAGAAATGATAGTATTGTGAAGCACTCTAGTCTCCGAGAAGAACCTGACAGGGAACATCATCCAGTGACATTTAGCACATTTCTACGTTCCAGAAGAATCAAACCGATTATGTAGCAAACATGAAGACTCCTTTACTACTTTCAGTTATTTGCATCATTTTACATAATAATAATCACCACCACCACCATCATCATCATCATCTCAAACTCGTGAGTGGTGGAAGGAACGATATATGCATACGAATAGTCGTCGAGTGAACTGCTCCCTCCCATTACAATTTTGTTGAGTTTTTTGGGGGAACATTTTCTCTCCATTTGAAAGACTGTCACTCATCTCAAAAGAAGCGGTAGGCGTTTGAAGGTAAGTCCAAAAATGTTTTGATATCTGTATCTTGTAGCTGTAACGCTGTCATAACCAGTCCCATAAATATTTTGCTTATTTTTTTGTCAAGCTTTCCCTTTCCGGGAAAAAGAATTCAATTGCATTGTTTACTCACCCATTTTCTCACCTCGCATATGTACGGGCGTGGGTGCGATATCTGGATTTGAATTCTTGTCAATTCTTGAGCATGGCAAGTGACAATATTGGAAAAGGGTCGGTATTTTCTTTTCAAAAACTGTATCTCCTAATAAAAGTGATCGTAAGAAACAATTTTCTTCCACTTTTGAAATATTGTGCCAAGAAAATGTTTTTAAGCGCGATAGGTATTCTCCCATCATGCATCATTCATACATTATCATCTAGCTTCATGCATAATATACGTGAGTTCCCTGAATGTACACACAAAAGCTTTTAAAGTATTTCTTTTCCGGTGTAGTTTCATCTTAAGTAACTCCATTTTTTGTCTTGAGGACGACGACAGTCGAGGTGAAGTAGTGAGACATGTTATGTTCTTCGACCATATAATATACAGATCAGAACAGTTCTCGAAAGTCTAGTCAAGAAAGTGGAAAATTGTTTTGATTACATTCCCATCTCCGATGTGAATTTTACACAGAACATGTATTCAACGAAATTGAGCGTTTGTCAATTATTATTGGATTGAATGGTGACACGTGGAAATTTTTCGAGAATATAGTGCTTTCAATGTGATTGTCAGTTGATTTGTGGTTGGGCGGGTGACAAAAAATATCCATCTGCCTGAATAATAATGTATGAAGCACAAAATTTTAGGTTTTGCAGAGAACATGCCACAATAAACATGGAAATCCAACTCAATCAGGGCTTAAGTGGGATGTTTGACATTTTGAGAAATCGTTTCTGGCTTTTACAGAATATATAAATGAATAACAATTTAGCAATTTTTGCAAAATTAATTACTTTTCCCGGTTTTCACATTTAGTAATACATAAATACCTGAAAGCACGTTTAAGCTAGACCGTGGATTTACAGGAACGGTCGTTCCCTCCATTTTGTTTATTTTTGGAACACATAAATGCGTCTCCAGTTGACGAATCTCCCTAAATATTTTATAATTTGTCAAGCTCAGCGAAGAAGCAATGGAGCGAATGTATAATATATTTCACTCATTTCCATTTCTGATCGGAGTAGTTATACCATAATATGTACTACTGACTGACTTGTCTTTCTTTGCCGATGGAAAATGTTCAATGTTCGTGCTTGACAAGTTAAATTATCTGTTTAGACAGGTAAATTAAGCGAAGAGTGGGTTTAGGCAGGCGTTCCTTCCTCAATCTTTGGAACTTCTTTTTTCCTTAGAAAATTTCCAAATTGGACTGTGTTGTGCTTCATCATCAAACACACACATACCACACGATTGTAAATAGGTGTATAAAGCATATATCTACCTACCATACTAGACATAGTCAAGCTAAATAAACCAGAAGCAAACGTATTCATTCGTTCGTTCTTTTGTGGCTGATAAAACAAAAATCATTAAATTTGGTTCTATTCTGGGAGAAAATCCACATCGCATGCAAAACCAATAATACGTTGTCTGCTGGTTTCATGCTAAAATAAATAATTAAACCGAATTCCATGCTTTCTCTTTGGTACTAGAACAAGAGAACTCATCATTCATAATTGGTTTTTACCGGTAAAAATATCATGTTCTAACGCTATTACATACCTATCAAAAAT
The DNA here is from genome assembly GCA_027743895.1 of Seira musarum. Taxonomy (NCBI): domain Eukaryota; kingdom Metazoa; phylum Arthropoda; class Collembola; order Entomobryomorpha; family Entomobryidae; genus Seira; species Seira musarum. The sequence goes on along the minus strand of JAHZMX010006025.1, from coordinate 8,184 downwards.
GGAGAACATCCTTAGACGTCATTCAAAAAATGTCATTTTATAATCAAACGATTAAGGCACAAGATGTTGATGTTACACAGACGATTTTAGTATTGATTAATTTCTTCCTTTTTGACTTGCAAACCATATGTCTTTTGGCTGCTAAATATCAGAAAGAACCCATCTTTTTCTTATTTATCGTGAACAAGCCATCCAAAACTTTTATTTTTACCCTCGCTTGATGGAGTGTAGAGATAAGCATATTTTATAAACACAACAGGCCCGCTCGTTAAAAATAAGCCCCCAGTGAATAAGAACAGAAAGACTTGTATTAATTCATTGTTAAAAACTACTTTCATTCGCTTCCTTTTATGCATATTGACACAAAAAATGGGCAAACTTTTCGTATAATTGTCACAAAACTGACAATTTTTATTGTTCCTCCTTCTTCGTTCCGGTCGACAAGAGGGCAGCTTTATTCCTTGTACCTCCCTGACCTCGTCTTGCATTTCATTAACGAAGAATATAATATATTCCCTTTCGTCCCTCCACACCATCATTATGCTTTCTCTTCCAAAAAAAAGTTATTATTCTACTATTATCATTACAGTTATACATTTTTTCTGTATGCTACGTATATTCATGCACTTAAGTGCAGCATATCCGGAGGAAAGGAGTAGTACTCGCATTCAAACCACGTATTATTCCGGTAATAATAATGATAGCACTATTGCAGTTTCCCTCATTTAAGCAAATGTAATATTCCTCCTCACAATCATAGGCAAATGTGTGTATATTTTTTTTTGTACACCATAAACTTTGCACTCAACAATTTTCATAATAATTCTTTCTTGGCACAGGCCAGCTCCCGGCCAACTTTATACAATTGTACAGGGACTTTTCATGCGAATTTCGTTTTTTTACAATTCTTTTCTCATTTTCCCTAACTCTCAATGAGTGCTTTCCCCAACTTTATAGTTTTGCAGCAAATTACGACCTACGTCTCTTGTATCACAAATGCTGCTGAAGGTACTTTCTAAGATAAAAGAGCTTTTGTGTGACACACATACTTTACCGCATTGAAATTGAACTAAGTAGACTAGTTTTTCATGATCCACCTTGCGGACAAAAAAATCTTACCTTTCCCTTATCTGTGAAAAACATTAATAATAATAAATAATACCATTACATCATGTTTTCCATTGTTGGTTTTAGTTTTGGCCCTGTGCATATAAATCCCTTAAAAAGTTGGTTTACGATGAAAAAAGAACACAAGAGAAATAATAAAAATGATAAGTTTGTCGTGCTTCATGACTTATGTTTTCAAAACGGTGATGATGATGACTTCCACAAGGATTTTTTTTTCTTGAAAAATTTAGGTTTGCAGTTGTTGTGGTTGTATTTGTATCGCAATGTTTGTGGCTTTAAGCCAAAAGATTGTGTATAAAGAAAAAAGCCCATCATAACAATTGATGCCGTGATGAGGATGATGATGATGATGATCCAGTTTCTCTTGAGATGATGAGTAACCTTCCTCCCACTTCATCCCACTGACTAACTGACTTGAGGAGTTTGTATCTGTATAGAGCTTTTATGTCTTTGAGTATTGCTGAAGTCAGCTAAAAAGCATTTTCTGCGAGCCATCATCACTCATCATAATCATTTTTTGAAGAGATACAAAATGTACACCAGTGCAGCGCACTCCTCGCACAACAGCAACGTCTTTCATATGATTATCATCATCAGTCTTCTTCCTGCAAAACATGAGACACATCCTCCACACGTTTCATTTCGTCCTAACCCAACAGACAGAAAAGAATCCGCAACGAAGCACAAATGCGAGGAAAAAAATTGTGTAGTATTTTTGATGACTCGGGAACAGCACCACATGTGCTTCTTCACTCACTCGTCAAACAAAAAAATCATTGTCATCACTTTTGCGGAGAGGAAGCGGGATAGAAGAAAAGAAAATTGACAAAAAATATGACATTTCTCTCTCGTCTCCAAATGAAGATGGAGTGAAGAGGTGGAACCACTTACCTAATGTGTGTGCCTTCCCTGAAACGTTACCTCTTTCCTCCGGATATGATGGCAAATGCACGGAGGCAAAATCTTCCCTAATTATGAAGACGCACAGGAAGTTGATGTTGGTAAACTGGAGTACAAAGAGCTTCAAGGCCTCAATCAAATCCATTAAGGTCCTTTCGCTTAATCCTTTTAACAGAATTAATTTTTTGTCTAGATAATTGGTACGAGCCAAGGAGCGTAAAAAGTAATTCGCCTAAATCGGGTAACAATTACCCGCCTTTGCGGAATGCATTTGTGCAATGAATTATTCAGCGGGGCCTATTTTTAAGCCATTTCCCTCAAAGTGAATCTTAAGAATTAAACTGAAATTCTTTCTAGACTTTATTTCTATATTCTTGAGAGCATCTTTTTTATATTATTGTTCAATCTGAGCCTTTGTTATTTTAATGATTTCTCGAGGACAATGGGAGAGGACAAACCCTTTTTTTCTTCGAGGGTGAAAGCAATAAATCCTTTGGGTATACATGGCTTTGTCCTCACATATTTCTTTTTCTCGACGACATGTTTCTTAAAAGAGCGCGGGAACAAAGGGCTCACTCGAATGAAGTAGATTTGGATTATATCACAATTGCTTTGGACCGTTCTATATTCCTTTAGTTATAATGCTTTATAGTAGTATCTCCGATTATTATACAGCGTTTAAAAAAGAAGTTGAAAGAGGAAAAAATAACTAGTTTCAACATTGCGGGGGTGACATATTTTTGCATACGAGGTAAGAGAAAATTGATTAAATTACTCTAGACTTGCAATCTTAAACAGGCTCAGAGTCTTCCAGAACAGCTTCGTGCCACCAGTGCCCTTTCCAGACTGCTTCCCGGCCTGCCAACAAAAATCAAAAATCATTTGTCGCGTTCGTCCTTTCCTTCGCAAAGACAAAGTCAAGAGAAGTCAGATACATAGAACTGCTAGTCATGACTTCGACTACAATTTTAAAGTCGGTCGGTAGTCTAATGTGGGAGTTGCCAATCCACTTACCCATCCACCTTTTTTAATGCTGTGGCTGTTTAAGAGGCATTAAAGCATTTAAGACAGTCGTAAAAATAACATCGCTTAAGCATTAAAATAGATTATTTATTAGCGCCAGCAGCCAGCACAGTATATTTCCCCATGAAACTCGTGTTCATCCGCTTTAAACAGACTCTCACGAAATTCCCTTTTCGGTTTGGTACTTAATCCGTGTAACATTTTTGATACACGACTCATGCGAAGAGCTAATTTCATGCGAGACTTTACATAATCACCAGAGAGCACGGCATAAAGCTATTCACTACACTTTTCTCTCTTCACAAAATGAATTGTAGAGCACAGCCCGTTTTTCATTTGAAATATGTGTGGAGTCAACAGTGTCTACAAAGAGCTCTTTGTCTTCTCCGCATACATTTCTTATCAGTAGGAACGCAGTCACTTCCCACACGGAGGGAATGGGAAGGAAAGATAATTTATCCGTAATTTCCTCCTCCAAGTGGATTTGATGAAGAAAATCCATTACTTTCCATCTCAAACAATCCCATATCCAAGGGTTTTCCAGTTTTTCCTGTCATTATCACAGTCCTTTAATTTCGTACTTAAAAACTTTTTTATTGACAGATTTCATTGGGCAAATCTCCACCTTAAAATACTCATGAAGGATGAGGATGAACGATCGATTCCATTCAATTCACCATCGTTTCAGTACGTAACTTACGTAGTAAGGTGGAGTAGAAATAAGTAGCAATCCGATCGTAATCTGGATGACAGGCTTGATGACTACGACAGTAATTCCAGAAATTTATTGTATGAAGGCTTCACTAGCACTCACTCATATTTGAGTACCGTTATAGCTTTAATCACATTATGCCTGATCCCTGGATCTCACACTAATGTCCTTAATTTCGGAGGGGAAACGGATTGTTTAAAAGAGAAATTGGAGCACACGATTTTGCTGTCTGGTCGAGGAAAGAGACGAACATATAAATGTCCTTACACTATTATGACAGTAAATTTTTGGGACGGTTTTCCTTAATTGAATTGGATGAGAAGGACGAGCTACTTTTCAAATTATGAAGTAAAATGTTAGAAATGTGTGGAACTCTGTTTTATAGATTTTTTGGAGTTTAGTTTGTAACTGGGCCTTAGGCTTTTTTCTGCTCGTCACTCATTCCATGTACACAAGAGTAAAGAGGACGACTCAGAAGAGCAAAATGGCCCCGGTGATCAAATTAAAAAGTTTCCTATCCGATGAATTGGCTTCACTCGTTGGGTGGTTGACAAAGGTTATATATAAGTGACCTCCTCCCAAGTTTTAGGAAGGGAAACTCGAGTTTGCATTACGCGAGCTCGTTTTTGTGGCCACGCTATTTCGTGGTCGTAAAGGTGGAAATGCGATTGCAAAGTGGCCCAAGTGACAACCGTTTGTGTGAATGCTTATTCGGTAATTTTTGCTACTTTTCCCGTGTCAATAAAATGTGACTTCACGAGAGAGAGAGAAAACGTGTTGTGCAAGCAAAAAAATCATGTAAAAATAATTTGTAGTACTTTATGCTGCGCACTTTCTCATATCTCTGTAGTCAGTAGTGGTCAAGGCGTACATAATTTTTATTACTTCGTCCACCGGAAAAAGGTGGGGGCGAAAGCTTAACTGTTTCGTGTCAATCGCTCTTTTCTTGTTTGTTATGGTTATGTTTATGGGCCATCGTGATCACCGACATATGGTCCTCATAATTCGACGTGCAGAAATGTTCTGCAAGAATGGAATTTGAGTCTCTACTTTTCGTACATTTCGTTAAGGAAAAATGCAAAAGGTTACTGAATGACTCGCATTGATTTCTAGACTCAATTCTACTTACAAGAAGGAGCACATTCGTGATTCAACATGCGCATCCAAGATGAAAACAAAATTCTTGGAAGGGAAATTTACATCAAATTGAGTAAACATCTTTGTTTGCTAACGTCTTTAAAATTTGTTTGATTAAAAAGGAAGTGTAGGTATGTCATGCCAAGCAGTTTTCAGTCCAATCAAATTAATTTTTTCCAAGATAAAATCTTTAAGAAATACCCATTTCATCTGTCCAATGTAAAAACGCTGAGAAAAAGCTTAATTAAGTTCAAACACTTTGATGGAGTACATTTTCTAAATTAAACGTGGGCGGTATAATTTGCATTTAATTTTTCAATCTTAATTGATATGTAGAGTGGCCATACACTAGAAGGTGAAATTATTTTTGTGGCGTAGGTGGGTATTCTCATTATCATTATCCACAGTACTTAAGTTATGTTTGCCCACTTTAATTTATATTTAATGTCAGGCATAAAATGTGATTGTTTGCTTCAATGAAATCTTTCGAAACAAAATTTATAGCGTCGACCTAATGACCTTGGTATTCAAAAATTATTTTGGAGTTGACTTCTGAGCGAAGTCTGTTATGAAATTGCAAAATTCTGAACACGGTCTAGAGACGGACATGTGCAGTGGCCAAATAAGATAATGAATCAAACCCAAATACACGTGTGGCCCTTTGACTTGGACCCTATCTGAATGTATGTACTCATACAAGAAGGAAATCTAATTACCTTGGGGATTTTTACGGAGAAATAAATGCAGCAGCAGGAAGCAAAGTCGTGGAGATACCGTAGTTCAGAACTAACGATATCAAAACGGAGTAAGTTAACATTAAAAGGTTTTCTGTCATGTTTGCATTTGCATACGGGATACTTTATTTTAATTTTGCTTACACAACCTTATTTTCCTAGGAAGGGTTTAAGATACTTTAGTATAAAATTCGAAATGGAATAGAAATGAGCCCATTACATACCTTAAAAGCCAGTAAATTTGATGTTTGCTGATGAAACATTCTCACAAGATTACTTACGAAGCGCGAAAGTAAAAGTAAAAAATTAAATGGGATTTTCCAAAAATTGTGCATCATGTTTTTGGTAAAAAGTTTCTCCCACTTTCCAAAGTATAATGAGTTTATTCTTACAAGGGGACATCACCATGTGCCAATTCTACTTGCATATATTTTCTGGGTCAGTTTTTTACACTGAAAACAAATTCTCCATTAGTATTTTGCCTACTAAAGCTCAAATCAATTTCATGTATAAAATGTCTGGAAAGAACATTTTCAAACTTCCGTCATTGGACGTTAAACCTTGAATCAAATAAATTCTGATGATTAGCATGGGTTGAAATATGCGTAAATACGTTTTGGACTTTTGTGTATTGGACGCTTTGGACTTAAGGTGTATTCGTGTTCATCATGAGAAACTAATGTAGAAAATACACGTTACGTAATATGTTAGTGGAGGGAGTCACTTGGGGATGTTCCCTCGTTAGGAAAAGCAAAGAGCATTTTCTCAAGCAGCAAGCTAGAATTACTTCATTGGGGAGTCCAATGGCGGAAGGTGTGTGTTTTCTTCTTTAGCTCCTTTTTGTGGTCGGGCTGGATCTTTTAACCTAAACCGCACTCACACGAGGAAAAACTTCATTAGAATCCAAAAAAAACTTTTTTCAATACGATTTTTGAGAGCTCTTGGAAATTGGGATTTTCTTTAAAATATGAGAAAAGATTTGCAAATGTTTTTAATATTGTTGAATACTTTATTAATAATGATAAAATAAGGAGATTGTGGAATAAGCTCATTGTTTCCTGCAACGCAGTAGAAACATTTTAAAAAAGATTCGTTTAAAAGAAAAAACGTACTTTTAGTAAAAAGCCAGTATCTTGCTTTCATACCATTCCGGTTATGTACTTTAATACATGCAGTCGCAATTTTACAGAACAAGCGTTGCATTAAATAGGTCTGAACATGTGTGTTACACAATAAAAAGTCATGGAACTGTGTAGTTCTTGTAGGAGTAATAAAAGGTAAACATTTCAATGCGTTTCGATTGCAGGTGAAAGCTTTCCCAATTCGCTCATTTCTTTATCATTTACCCATGAGCTCGCCTCGTCATTGCGCTCGGTGGGGTCGGGGGAACGCAGTAGAAAACCTTGCAGTAGATGTACCTTTATACCGAATTAGGGAAGTCGAATTTATGTAAAACCGAAAATCCTCGCAGTCGAATTTGGTTAATCTGTAGTCGAAGTTCCATGCAGTCGAATTTGCATAATCTGTAGTCGAAGTTCCATGCAGTCGAATTTGCATAATCTGTAGTCGAAGTTCCATGCAGTCGAATTTGCATAATCTGTAGTCGAAAGTAAGCAAAAAATTAAGCTTGGACATAGATTCATGAGAGACAACTTGCTCTGCCCGTTCCACTTTCAGCTTCCATTTTGTTATAAAGCATAATAATTAGCGGTATAGTGTGTGGCTGCAGCCAGGCAAGAGATAAGGGACTATGAAAAGAACAATGAGCTTCTTCCCCTATCCCGGGTCATTTTAGAAGTTCAAAAGAAATATTCTTCCGACGTATGACAGGTCGTATAAAGAAGAGGAAATTTAGAGAGTCTAACCCTCGTGCTGCCATTACACAGGAGTACTTGTCAAATGCAGTTGGCGCTGACTTGAAGGATTTTAAGCAAAACTTATTCGGCGGTCTTCACTTACTAAGCCTGTAAGTCGCAGACATGATTACATCATGCACTACCATGCTGCATTTTATACTGCAATAATGGTTAAACTACTGATCGAAACCGAAGTTGGCCAATATGAATTTAATGAAGTTAGGGTCAATACTAAAGCCTAATACTATATGATTCAGGAACAAAATTATTCTTCTTTAATTCTTAGGTTAGGATAAGTCAGGTTAGGATAAACACTAAGCCTTTGATCTGGTGAAATTCCTGTAGACAGCCATGGGGTTAGGTTTATAGGATTCAGGAACAAAAGTATTCTTGTGTAATTCTTGGGCTAGGTTAGGCCAGGTTAGGATAAACACTAAACCCTTGATTGGATGAAATTCCTGTAGACCGCCATGGTATTAGGTTCATCGGATCAAAATTAGTCAACATCTGCTTGAATTAATAGTCGTAGTAGCAACTATTATTATATGCATTATAAAATGCATTTACTCTAAGAAATGTGTAATAAATGAAAATAATTTAATAATTTTCGGTAAATTGATTTCGGCATTACTAAATCAAATTCGACTGCATGGAAAATTCGGTTCAAAGATTTCGACTGTAATTTTATTTTTCG
>JAHZMX010006023.1:0-35000 GCA_027743895.1 Seira musarum | reverse complement strand
ACTTGACTTATACTACCTGCATACCAAATTTCAGGTCAATCGGTCAAACCTAAACAAAGTTAGAGCGCTGACAGACGGACAGACGGACAGACGGACAGACAGACGGACAGACGGACAGACGGACAGACGGACAGACGGACAGACATACGTGATCACATAATGTTCCAAACTTCGTTTGCAACATAATAAAAGGATTGGGTGAGAATTTCGATTAAGGAGACGATGATCATTTGAAGAAGTAAACATAAAAGCACTTCTGATAAAATGCCGATGACTTGCAGCTTGTGTGATCTATCAAACGACGCTCTGCTTGGAGACAAGCGCACAGCCACAGGGAAAAAGACGAGCAAGAGCAAAAAATGAGTTGGTTGGACGTTTGATAAAGTTTTGATTCTTTTCCTAGTATTGCATCGTGTCTTTTTATTGGCAAAAAACGAAAGAAAAAGAAAACCTGAGAGAGCTGAGCAAACTTGTTGTAAGTAGGCTGTGATTGCGGTTCTCTTTGCTTGGTTGGCAAATAGACTTTGAGCATCAAAAGGAGTAGCTGTACTTGACTATGAAATATTTTTTGCGGTCTCATCGCATCAGCTCAAAACTTTAGTATGAATACCTAGTACAATGATGCTGCTTACAATTTTTATTGCAGCGGAAGCTTTACTTTAAGCAAGGCGTAAGGGATCCTCTACGACAAGATAAAGTACATAAACGTGGGCAAATCGTTAGTTTATATCAGAGTACAGAACAGTAATAAAATGAAGGGAACATTGCCATTTTAAAAAATATGTTTCCATTCACATCAAAGACGAATGTCCATTTAAAGAATTCTCCATTGTCGGGGAATCTTAGAAAAGTACCCGTGTCATTAGACATTTTTATTTGCAATGTAAGTATTTCTATTCCGGACATTTCCTAAGGAAAAGAGATTTGGTTAGAAAATGATTTTTTTTGTATCAGAATAAGATAAGATAGATTTGTTCGTACAAAGCACACTTGAATCACACAGTGAAATGTTTTTCTCATGCATACAAATCACCACATACATATAAGTAATGTACATCTTCATGGCCACATGAATGCATGCATGACTTTATGAATTTATGTGCATTTTAAAACAAAATCCTGTAGAAATTACGACACAATCGTACGACGGAACCTAGTTTAGCCTTACAAAGTGTACGCTACAAATAACCAACAAGTTCATCATGATGTAACTTGACAATATAAGTTTTGCAATTGTGCATTTTCTACGTATCAATGCAACTGTGGACTGTGGAGTTAGTCAGACTTTAAGGAACTTCTGTTCACATATGTACATATTTATATTATCAGCACCTTACCCCATGCGAGGACTTCCAAAGTTTTAGAGCTTAGGACAACGTCTTTTACTTCTGTTAAACATAGTTCAAACAGACGTAGTTATCTGGTATCTAATGATCTACTATAAATTTATTTTATTTAAATACACCACCGACACCCCTGTCCAGGGTAGTTACGTCGGTTGACGTAAATGTGGACTCCACTCAGGAATCGAACCCGAGGTTTCCTGATAACCGTGCAAGTCTTCTATAACTAATCTTTTGAACCGATTATAACAGATCGTCAGAATTAACTACTTGATGCATGATAGTGATGAGTGATGAGATATCTACTCATTACTCACACATTACTAAACTAATAAAGATTTCAATGTTTGGAGTTTGGAAATCTCAGTTCCTTTAGAATCAAGTTGTTCAATAATCGAATTTAGCTCTACCTGCGTAAAATTTAGATTCGTAAGGAAAGGTCTAATTAATTAAGATTTTTTAAAAATAATTGACTCACAATGGAAAAATATACGTACGAAACTTTTTTTCATTAACATTTCGCTTCAACATGTTTCTTTGTTGCTCTCAACTTTGTAAGTGTAACATTATCATTGTAGAAGATAAATGATGTAAAAAGATACTCATTATTATTTATATCCGGATTATTTGCGTTTAGAAAACTCGTCCGCATTTATTCATGTTTTTTTAAACTCTAAAAACAAGCAAACACAACCCTATCAAAGGGATTTTGAGCCTTTAAATTAGTGAAAAGGTGCTAATACAATTCAAGAAGCAATGCAGTGTAATAAGGGACTGCGTGCAGGATCTGAAAGGAACAACATGTGCTCCACAGACGTACCTCAAATTAAACCTCCACACTGAAATCACGTTTGAGGCCTGTACAAAAAAAAATTGAAAAGGGCCGAATAATAATATAACATAACGAATGCAAAGAAGCAAATAAACTTAAAACCATAAGAAGTACCATAAGAAAATTTTTACAATTTCAATAGTATCATATGATTATCTGCATCACCCTGAATAAGCTTAAAAGATTGGAATGGATCCAGCCCAAGAAAGACTCGGTAGGCCAGATTGACTATGTGAGTACAGCCTCCTCTAGTTACTAATGGTGAGTATTACTATTGACATCATAAAAAGTGGAGAAGTACCAACTTCTGATGAAGCAAGCAAACGTTACTAAAAAGGTCTTTTTTCCCCCTTCTTTGTTCATTTTATTCATTCTAGCCATTCTTAAGCGTACCTAACAATAAATAAAAACGTACCTGCTGAAGAGAAACGGACTTTTTGTGCCTCTGTACCTGCCTAGTGCCTGATCTTGAGTGTATATAGTGTGGGGTGGTGTGTGAGATGTTGCTTCAGGCGTATACTGCATTATTACCAACAAAAACATAATTCTCTTTAGTAAGTATATGCCTATTTATTCTCTCATTTTGCTCTTGTCCTATTAGGTAGCATTTTTGGCCCCTTTTGAGTTTTAGAAAAAATAAATTTGTTTCAGAATATGTTTGTTCACAGCAATACGCATGTTATTCCCTTCCACTCCTTTTCTTGCACAGGTAGATAGGTAGAGGCTTTGTATACAACAAAAAGTCCAAGTCTGGTCCAACTCTCTCTCTCGTTTGCCATTGCATTTTATGCTTTTAAATTCAAATGAGATTTTTTTTGTTTTGTTTTACAAAGCGCAACACAGCAGTGAAACAATGCAATGTACCACAGTGCAATGATTTTTTTGTATACGTGTGCAACTGTAGTTCTTGAAAATCTTGAAAAGCTGATCCGGTCCCGTGAGGTACTTCTTGGAGGACTTTTAAAAAAGTTGATAGTAACAGATTATGTCAGCGACATGTTATCGAGTACAACTACTGACCCAGCGAACAAGGATGGATGTTGCGAGTTTAATCGAATGCAACCATCACATCATTATATTATATTGAAACGATTTATAAGAAAGCTGTGTCATCGAATAAGTCATACACTCGGTATGACAGACTGACTGAATGCGTTCCGCATTTTATAGTATTCATACAGGGACTATCAAAATGAGTTGAGATGCGCTTGCCAACTCTCTTTGCATTTCATGTCGTAAATTTTGTTGCACTTTTTATGTATTTTGCAATAACAGCATGCACAACCAACCAGCCCACTTCAGACATGAACTAGCTGCACTGCATTCCCTAAAAATCCCCTGTAAAGCCAAAAGAGAAGACACTAGAGCAAATTTTTGGAATACATGTGGATTGAGAGCAGGAGCACAACAAGCTCTTCCTTCACTCTAAGATTTCGAATTTCATTAGATAATGTAGATAAATTTAGTTAGTGGAATATGTCTAAGCTTATGTGAAGAAATCCAAAACAAATATTGCAATGCAAAACTAACAAAGTTTGCTTTCCTTTCTCTCTTGTCAGTGATCAAAAAGAATTTTTAAAGCTGGTTGGCAAAAAGTTTGATAGGATACTTCTATGCAACCCCTGGCAAGTCTTCAACATACCTCCAGGAGGTATAGATTACATAGAAATGCTTCAATTTCTTTGGGACTTTTTCCCTAAATCACATTTTCTAAAATAAACTCAACAATAACTGCCTGATGTCTAAGATACCAGGCGAAAGGTAAGATGATTTTATGGACGGAAAAACTGCCGTACCATTAAATGTTGCATTGGATTTGCACTTAAAATGCTTTATGCAGTGCCACAAACAACCGCCTTCAATGCATCGTGATGCTAGATATCATCTTATCCAAAAAAAACACGCAAAAATAGTAATCCCATCTCTTTCTTCATCACTGTGAGCCATTTCGGGCTTTGTTCTTTTTTCCTCTCTTCACTTCTTCTTCACTACGTTTCTGTCATTGTTACAAACAAACTCAAACTACGGACCATGGATTTCATCGTCGCTTGGTCGGTCGATCGGTTTTTTTCTTCCAGAGTGGGTTTTGCTGTTGCTCCTTCCATGGTTGAAACATGAAATCTCTCTTCTTTCTTACAGCTCCCCTCGCAGTTTTTGTGCTATCGTGATATTTCACTTCTTTATGCCAGACACAAAAAGCATTCTGTTTCTGTTCTGCATTTTCATTCTCGTCGCTTTTCCCTGCTCTTTTGTCCGAAGAACAAGCCAAGGCAGACAGGACCAGACCAGACTCTGCTACTAAATAAATACATACATACTGCAATAGCTCACGATGATACGATTTTTCTTCTTGTCCTTCTCCCGAACGACGACAGCGTCCATGACGTGGCTTATGATGGAGTGAAACTGTGCTTGTTTTCCTGCCTAAACTATTTCTGTTTATTTTTTTGATTATGCATGCGAGTATCACCTCATTTAGTCACATATTCATTTCGGTCAACATGAAAATTTCTCATTACATATTTTGATGATATAATAACTCCACAAATTTTCATGCGAAATTTCTACCTTAAGGCATTAATGCGACACTGACCTGAGTCCTACGTTCTGGATCAAATATTAATGATGGCTACAGACATAGATCCCATAATATCTTTACTTGAGTTGCTCGCATACCTTTTTTTTCAAATGCTGTAAACCATCTAAATAAATACCATGCATTGTTTTTTTTTTTTAAATTTTACATTGCTCCTTTTTCATAACCTAAAGTTAAGCAGGTTTCTATTTCTTTCTAAAAAACGAGATTGGTAAAAAAAAGGGAATCAAACTGGTTCGGTGATCGTCATTTCCCCTCAGTTCAAAATCAGTCCAAAGAGTAGAGAGAACGAAGAAAAAAAGAGAGCTTTCAACCCATAACATTTTTACACTTCTCTTGCAACCCTCCTCTACTTCAATACTTCTTCCCTTTACAATCATGATTTGATGGTGAAAACCTTATTCACTTCATGATATCATACAAAAAGGACTAGTTTTTGGCCACCCTTACTGCAATGAAATTTCCATTCTCATGTGAAGATGAAGTTAGATTTCAGCTGTGTGAAGTAAGTAAGTACAGTTTTGAGCTTTTTCAATTTCAACTTAGGCGAGCATATCGCATGCATCATTCCCTTGCCTTCTATTTCTTGAAGCTTTCGGTATGCGTTCATGCATGCACCTCTTCTCGCTCGCTCCCTTGCTGGCGTTTGGTTTGGTTTTGGTTCTCGTTTGGTCTCCCTATTCAATATACTGAATACGCATTTAGCCTTATAGAAGCAGAACGAGGCACAAATAATGAATAACGAAACCAGAGTCAGCAAAAAGAACTGCCTCACTACCAACCAACAACTCGATTTGCTTTATGAGGATCTATCTGCTGCTGAAATGGGTTTAGTCTTCAGTGTGTTTTCGATCGCCTTCCGGTGAAGACGTACACATAAGTGTACCTCTTCAGGAACAAAGTGCTACTACACATGCAGCAGCGTTCTTTTCATATGCCACTGCTCAAAGCCAATTTTTTTCTCGTGTTGAATTCTGTGCCTAAGGGAGAAAAAATAGATTTTTGAGGGAAAACCCTTCCCAGGAAAAATAGACTCTTGTTTCATTTCTCCTTATTCTTCTCACAGTTCGCCGTGAAGTCCCCACGACCCTTTCGAGTCTTTGCGAGTGAGTACTTCTACATTATTATTATTGCAACCAAAGCAAAAGCTAAAAAAATCTTTGAACAAGCAAACGCTCTCAGGAAGCAGAAGTAAAGTTTCTTGCATAAAACAAAAAGAATTTTAAAAAAAAGTGCGCTTATTACTTTGAAAAAAGTTTATTTCTTCAAAAGTTTCTCAGTGTTTTGTTCTTGTGCGTACCTCGTCTTCAGAAGAGAACGAGAGAGGGTGAGATTCCGCGAAAAAAAAAGTAAGGACGAGAAAGTAACAATAGCAAAGGTATTGAATTGATATAATACTGGTGTATATTAATCGTAGGAACAGGAAACGTTACGTTTTCGTGCTTCTTTGCTAGTGCAATTGCAAGACTAAACCTTTGAAAAGTGGTGGGTGATTCCATTTCAAATGTCTGTGGGCATAATATTATTTTTAAAACGCATAGTAATAATAACAAAAGAAACTGTCCACTATAAAAAAAAGAGTGCATAGCAAGAGCTGAAGAAAATGAGCAAAAGCAAAACAAAAAAACTCTCTTTTCCTCTTTTGATAATAGCGAAGCTAAAGCTAAAGCAGCAGCACTGAATTGCTCGCTGATACACGGGAGTTTTTCTTACGGCTCCTCTTGCGACTGACCTGAAGTAACCTCTTTGTTTTGGACTCGGATAACGTTGCGTTGCGTTCTGTTCTTGCACAGCGGCTTGCTCTTGTTTGTGAAGAGAAGAGTTTTGTGTTGAATTGCCTGGCTATGAGTACGACTATCACTAATATAACTTTTGCTCGTCATTTTTCCCATGATAGTTTTATTCCTGCGCTATAAATAATTTCTTTCCCGTTTCTTGTCTGCCCTCAATTGCTTTTCTTAGAACTGTGGGACCGAACAATTCTCTTGAATATATTAGTTACAAAATGGAGCATATATGTTAGAAACTGTGAATTAGGGACCTTACAATAATTAATTAGTCATCATACATCTAACTTTTCTAAAATTTTATTTCTTTATTTTTTTTGAACGTAGATGCTTGCATAAATGAAGAAGAGGGAGTTCATGCTCATCATTCCGAATTTCGAGAAATCAAAAGAGAGTTACTCATTTTGTCAATAGTAACTAGTAAATCGTTGTCTTTCGTGATCTGCTAATCTTTTGTTTGTGGTGATTTAAACGGTTAAGAGTTAGCAATAGTGAAAAAATTGTTCCTCGTGAATATAAAGGTATATACTTGCCGAATTTAACAAATTTTGAACTCATTTTCTTCGAATGTGTCATCATTTCGTTCGTGCATGATTTACAGAGTTCAAGATTACGTCAGGTTGAGATACTAGACATGCGTCAGTGTTTTTGTCAAATAATATCATCTCGTAGTAATTTTAAATTTGCGAGTGTGACCTATAACCAAAATCACTAAAACGATCAAAAACCAAGGAACGTGATATTGGAACGGCTAGAGAAGTGGTGTGTGTTTTTGAGTTGTTTTTACACGTCTCACTCGTCGTCGTCTGCAGAGGACCGTTTCGCTTTCCTGTTTCCAAGGCGTACTTAAGGAGTACGTGATTGATAAAAAATAAAGTAAAAAAATAAGACTTTTTTGAGTGACGAATGGTGTTCAGACGTTCTATGCAAATGATTTAAATGAGATGACAGTTGTTGTTAGTGGGAAGTCAGGTCGAAGCAGCAGAAGCAAGCAAACAGCAGCAGCACCACTAGAAAGCATATTTTGTTCGAAGGAACATGTCTAGCGGAAGTACAGCCCTGATTTCCGGAGGGACAGGCTTAGGGCTTCATCAGAACGGTACGAAGTTTGCGGACATGCCACTGTCACGAACGCGCAGTCTTTTGAACAATATCAACGGAACGGGGCCGAACTCCCTTGATGGGGACGGAACTGAGCCCTTTCTACCGCACGTCATTTCAGATTCCCATAGTCACGGGCATAATCACCATTTGCCCCCATTGAAGGGAGCCACTGGATCGATTGGAAGTCAGTCATCTGTCGTGACAAGCTTGAAGCCGTCATTTGTTGGGTTGGAAGTGGGCTCAACCCTTCAACGTTTGAACTCAACAGCAAGTGAGGACTCCTCGTCTGGAACGGCCAGCAGCTTTGTTTCCAGCAGTGGGGGTGGATTGACCAACTATAGTCATATGTCCGTGTCAACGACTCAGATCCAGAGTCAGAGTTTACCACCAACAACTCGACCAGCATCCGCAGATTTTACAGTTCCACCGACTCCAATGTCACACGAGTCAAATAAAACACCCTCGCGGACCAAGTATAAGACTACCCCAGTCAGTCCCGAGCAAGTGATTAAATTGTATCAGTCTAGACTGTCACTAAACACCAATCTTTTCTGATCACTATTATTATTATTGCTCTGCGCGGTCGTCTGCGTCAGGCGAATATTTTCGCGTCATTTTTTTGCTTGCTTTGCAGCTTGTTGTTCAGAGTCAAAGTAAAAAACATACTTTGCATACTAGCTTACTACTTTTTGCTCGTGCTTTTCATTTCAGCTTTCGAAAACTAAACATCCTCGTCCATATCATGTATTCAATACTCACAATACTCCATTAAAAACTACATCTTTTGAAGAAAAAATTGATTTAATTCTGCCTCAAATCATTACAAATTTTTTGTAGTTTTTCACGAACAAATAAGAAAACCGACGTTTACATTCTACATACATACATGATTGACAATGAATACTACATAGTTTAATAGCATTTCCATTACTCATTCTTTGTTTAAAGTCTCGATTCAATTTTTACTTGATCAAGAAATTACTTCATTTTTGGTAGCAAAAAACGTTGGCAATGCAACTTTGCTGTGCTGAGTTTTAAGTTAAACAAAAATTCCACATACCATAGGTTTCTGTGAAATCTTTTGAAAAATGTTTTTACGCTTGAATTAATTTTCATTTTAGTTCTTCAAGGCTTTTCATAAATGTGGACAAGCTTCTTATAGACAGCCACAATCCTTTGATTTCATTACGGGCGTACACTAATAAATTTGTGCACACAATTTTTGCAGTATTTTTTTTCTGAAAATGCTTTTCTAACTTCTAGGAATGAGCTTAGATTAGTGAATTCTGCAGAAACTTTTAGGCCTATAAAGCCATGCGAGATATACGATGTTTTGGAGCATGAGCAAAAAAAATCTAACAGTCTCCACCATTCAATGCTATCTTTAGTTTTCTTCCCTCATGCAAGACGAACGAATTGACTTTGGTTTTTTTGTTACACTTTTTTCTTTATTTCAATCGCAATAATACATAGTCCTGAGCCTTGTGATAGTTATGCAGAATAATAAAGAATATGATCAGTTTCTTAAGATGCGTGCTTCAATGTATTATTTATACTATAATTCTCAGAAAATTTGGGTACAGAGGTTCCTATATCCATGGAACTAATATCACTGTTAAAATTTTGCAGCTGGCAATTTTTTATTTTAGTTAGGCTAAAACAAAAAAAAAACTGTGTGTCCGTTCCGTGGATTCTTGCTGCAATAGTTGATGATGATCATGATAATAACAGCGGCTGCTACATCAATCTCACTTCTCATTGTTCTCTGGTACTTTTTGTACCAGTTCATTCATGTTGAAGAGTTTTGCAGGTAGGCCGATATAAATATAAAAGCCAGTATTTTGCAAAAAAAAACCACTACTTTTTTGTTTAAGCGACAAGCCGAAGAAATAGCAAGAACGACCGTTAATATTTTGCACAAGAACTGCGTTCAAGCTGATGGCTTATGTACATATGAATGAGCCATGAGCCACATAATTTCTAAATTTTCCATATTTTTATGCAATATTTTTTGTACACTTTCGGCATCTCCCTCTCCCCTTGTTGTTTGCAAGTAATGATAGTGTGGAATATATCTCGTTATTTATTGCACTTCACTTATAGTACCACAAGTGGAGAGAATCTTTCGGATATTTTAAGCCATTTGCCATTTACACTTTTCTAGAGCCTCACAGACATAAATACCAAAATACATTCGGTTTCTACTTCAATGTAATATGTCGCCTTCTTCCGCATGAACTGCATAAAAAACGTCGCATATTAATACAACTTTTTTTAAAATAAAAAGCATACTTTTTTCACATTTTATCGCACACATCAACGCGAAAAAAGTGCAAACACTGCTCTAGTGACTTGATCGCTTTGTTACCCAGTTTCTGCTATCAGTCAATTAACTTTGTGTTTGCTTGTACATACAGAAATAATGCTCACTGTCTTTCTTCTAAAACAGGGAGCACATTGAAGCGTCAGTCTGCTTTGATGAAACAAGACAAAGCGAAATGAAATGTTTTGGCACTTTGCAGTATATTTGCGTATTTAAGTGATATGAATTGCTAAATTATGGTTCTGTCTGTGATATTATGTCCATATTCCATAAATTGAATCCACCTACTTACGGGACAATTCAAAACTTTTCGATTTGAACTAAACAAAAAATATTTGTATCATATCGAACTACTGTGTTGTTCACACAGAACAGAAGCAAATAATATTTTCATAACTGTTCCAGTTTGCTTGTTTCTCTAGTGTGTTAATCAGAAATATTTATTTGATCATTGGACATTTGTTTAATAAAGCCTGTTTTATGTTCCTACTACTGGTTTCGTATTGGCAAGTGAAGTAGGTACTTTTCCTTATACTGTTGTCCAAGTCCAAGTTAGTAATCTGTGTAGATGGGTAGTAGATATGATGATTTGACGTATGTATTTGAATTTGAATAGTTTGAACTGTGGCTTGCCAAGCTAGACCTTTTTAAATACAACACGTTTAGATGGGTCCATTTTTTGTTTGAAGAGTACTCAAAACAGTAAAAAATAGGATAGACGCTCTCAACGTAAGAAGCATCACTTTTTTGTCTGTTGATGTCTGGTTCATTGTCCATATCATCCCTGCTTCAGTCATCATTTACATTTTCTATTCTGAAAATTCACTTCCTGGCCTGCCTGGCATGCTCACTTAACTTGACATATTGTTCAAAATTGCAAACAAACGATGAAACATTGGAAGCCATCAACTTGTGTTCACTATCAAACTCATCGTCAGAATAGAATAGGGTTTCAAAATTAGCTTTTCATGAGTAATACGATATGCGTTTATGTCTCTTTTCATGCCGTTAATAACGATATTGCCTATTAATATGACCGGCTCCCATTTTTATTTGGTCAAAATGGTTGATGATTATGATTTCAATGGAGACAAAAGAATTTGTTGGTGAAGCTAGGCATAAGCTATTATTGTCAATCCGTCTTCATTCGTCATCAATTGAGCAGCAGCTTTAAGTATTATCATCTCATCATCGTCTAATCGCATATTTTGTAGTGATATATATGGTAGTTGGTGGCATAGATATGCGGATTCCAAAGGCTGTTCGTGCTAATGTGCAACACAGAGTACCTAGAGGAATTTTCTTTGTTCAAGTCGCGCAAGACATTTTAAGCAACGAAGCCCGAACTGATGAGATTTATAGGCATATAAAAAGTGATACTAATAACTTTTTAAACCTCCACTAATGCAACTCATTCTATAAAAACGAAGCTTTATTAATTGCCTCAGATTGTAAAGTGGGCGACCTTCTATAAAATGAAAGCAGCAAATTTTCAAAGGCTTGAACTCTTTGTGTGGCGATGTAATTATATGCACATGAATTTCTTTCGTCTCCACATTTTTCAACTCATTTTCTGTCACTTTACCCTGTCTCTACAAAAAATTGAGAAAGGAATGGTTCTAAAAATAAAAAAGTCATTGTCATTGCCATATCGTGGAGGAATGTTGTTACACCAACAACATATGCACACAAAGTAGGTGGAACGAAAAATAAAAAGATATATTAAACGGATATGAGATGGTATGCCGTTTTTTTGGTTCATGCTCATCTACTAATACTTATCACTTGCTTAATTGAGTATGTATGCATCGAATTGTTTAGTTAAATCATTTGATGGAGAGTTCATAATAATAACATTTCCCTATTGCCAATTCTAATTCTGAATGCATACATAAATAAATACACGATCGGCTGGTTTCGATGTGGATGTTCTTATTCGGTTTAATGAGACAAGCCATCCAACAAAAGGAACTCGAATTGTGCGAATTTCGGCACAAAAATTGAAGTTAAACAAAATTCCAAGAAATACAATGAAAGGCCTAAGTAAGTATCATGCAGTAATTTTGCCTTTGTTATCGAGGTTTTATGTCTCGTTTATTCCGTATTTGTTTTAAACACCGTGTGACGTGCAAATAGGAGACAAAGAAGTAGTGGGTTGTGTGGGTTTGTTTGGGTTAACTTTGCTCTCACCAACTACTACCTCGGGAAAAAAAGGTGACAAAAATTTAAAAGCTCAAAATAAAGCTCAATTCACGCGTAAGTATTTATGATGTAACTTTTAAACTAACGTTCTTAAATAAACTTCCTGATACTACAATCTGCCCGCTTTTTACGACTACGATGATGATGATGATGATGCTGTATTAGAGCATTTTGAAATCGTTTGGTAAGCATTCATATTATGAGTGATTGGCGATTGCGATGAGCACGCATACCATTCATCACATATGTTATAAATACTCGTTTTGATTTTTACGTGTGTGATAATATTTGTGTTTATCTGCTCGTGTGAATGATTACTTACTTTAGCTTCTTTATTCGTTCCACAAGGAATATTGAATGAACATGGTGGCGGATGCTTGTATCGGTGCAATAATATGCGTAATTCTTCAGATAGTTCCAAATGAAAGTAATATAGCACTAATGACGACGTTGGTCGTCATTCATGTTCATTTGAAGGTTTGCAAAGATTTTTATGTTCACTTCTCCGAAAATGTGCCAGCTAAGCGCCACCGTACATTAAGTAAATCATTATTCTTTACTTCAGGCGCCTCACTACATTTGTCTTGAGCAAACATAACTTTTATTGATCACCACTTCCGCTGCTCCAGCGTTTTATGATAGTTCTTCCGATAGTGATGATAACGTCCTCTTCGCTAATCTATCCAGACAAGGAAGACGGGCAGACTGTGTGTGGTATGCTCGTGGTGACGAGGCTCAATTTTCTATTAAGACTAAAGTAAAATAGAAAGTTTTCCTAGCCGGCTTTCATATTTTCCTTGTGAAACGCAAACTCTCGAGAGTAATTTTATAGATAGCATGACCGGAAAGGATGTTCCATCTTTTTGTCAATTAGCAAAAGAGATCCCTGTTTATATAACATAACATGATTGTCCGACATGCCGTAATATAAGTATTCGTTTCCATATTCCCTTGCTCCGAGCGCGTGTTGCACTTTTTAAAGGCGTACTTGTGATTATGATTAATTTTATAAATTCAATATACAAAAATCAATTAAAATGCTTTCATGTGAAAGATAAAGCTAAGTGAGAATCTGGCTCCTACTGACGTTAAAGGAATATTCAGATGAAAATAAAAGGTGCTAAAAAATACAACTCGGAGCTACCATTTATTTGCAGTACATACTGACACGTATCCTATTTGTAGAATAAAAAATCCGTAATTCACACGATTTAAGCAAATAATTCCGTGCGTTTTTATATCGGATAGTTGCACAAGATATAGCTATTTAAATTTTAATTATTACTAAATAAGGTTTTAACATGAAAACTAAAAATTACTAAATATTTGAACGGTGAATAAATATTATGGTCTGTATTAATAAATGTATGTTTTATTTTAATTTCAAATAGGGGAGAACTGAAACATGTAGGTCAACAACTTGCAAAATGATATGATTATCATAGATTAACTCTGATAATAAAAGCGCTCCCTTTCCTATTACTGCTGCTGTGCTACTTGTTCGTCTCCTATTGTTTTAGCTTGACTTCAATGGGATGGATGCATTTTTTGTCGGTTATTCTTAAAAGTCAAGCTAAAAAGCTAAACGCAATGGGAGTTGTTCGCTAAATAACCCCCATGAGGCCATTTTCAGCATTGCTGTGTAATGTAATTGCAATCGTAATACAGTATGATTGAATCATATCCCAACACAAAATAACCACATCCCATCACATTGTGATATAATAATAATGGTTGCTTCTAGCGTTTCTAAAGATGTTGCAATTTTTCATAAAGGAAATAAATTAAGCTTTGCTCGTAAAAGCTGATTTTATACCCATTAAATTATTTATGTCATTTGTGGTTTGTTACCTTTTAAAACGAGTTTACCTCCTTTATTCTTGTTTTTGCCTCTTTTAACTATACTGTATTTTGTCCTACGTCTCTCTGAACATAGTTGGCTTGGGATGGGCTACAATGCAATGCCTTTTTAATAGACATACGCTATGTCACATAGTCATACTTCGCAGGACGCGCAGTCAAGTCGAGGTTATTTGATTTTGGGAGTAACACTTTAAATTAAATAAAATGGCGTTAAATTCATTGCACTCTTGCTCACTATTGGATTGGCATGATGGGCTATTACAAACCAGACGACGTATTCGCTATATTACATATAGGGACTATACATTGAGAAAATTGGTATTATGACCAAGGTGGCATGACATGACATAAGGACACATAAAGGTAGGCCATCGCGGACATAAAAACAAAAACTCCGTGTCATTTTTCTAATATTATGTATCCATCCTTCCACTTTTCTTTTTCATGTCACCTTTGTTCGGTAGGTAATTTTGTTTTTATTGCGAAGAGCAATAGAGCAATACCAATTTTTTCTCATCTCACAAAATCTTTTATATACCTATCTATTGTTAGTTAGTAAGCCCAGTGTAGAAAAATGTTTTCATTGTAGAGCAACTAGAAGCCAAACTGACAACTTCATGATTGTATTGTAACGATATGTTGATGATGTGTAATGCACTCACGTCAGACAATAGTAATGAAACCCAGTTAATGATAATAACTCTTTATTGTATCATTACGACATTCTATCCTAGTTTTTTTTCTCATCGTGCCTTCACTGATCTAACCTCATCATTTTGGGATATCGCCAGTGCATGTGTGTAAATAAAAACGCGTGTGACAAAATTAGACGAATGAGTGAATTGTTAAATTAATTTTCGTGGGGCTTTGGAACAGTTGTAGTTGTGCGTTAACAATTATTTCGAAATCATTGTTAGTCGTCAATTTATATAACACAAATCAGCGCTCGTGTACCCATCAGCAGAACTAGTATTGCGATTGCTTGAGAAACTCGAAGGGCAATAATGGGGATGGTGTGATTTACTTCACGACATCAAAAATTAAAAGCACAGTAGAAGCTCTGTTACTTCTATATAACGTACATATGTAATCAATCAACTTGCAAAAACCCAGGGAAAGAGCAAATTAATGCGTGAAGTATTTAATATCAACGATAATGATGTTCAACTTTATTTGTTTTTTGTTTTCATCTCCGCTGGGAGCAAATTAGCATATCATTAACCTATTCTTGCGGTGCCAATTAGTATTCGGTTAAATATAGTAATAAAATTTTCTCATCAGTAATACTAATTGAAAAACTACAAAACAAATGAATTAGAAGGAGAATGACAATAGCGGCGTATATTACACTAAATAATGTTTAAATTACATTTTAATTCAGTGTAAATATATACCCGTATTTGAGACATGCCTGAGACATTCAGGTATTTATGCAAAATCTGGTTGGATTTTTTGGATGTACATCTACTTTGAATTTGGAAGCATCATACGAAGCATTTAACAAAATTCGAGTTAAAAAAGTCACCTTGTTGTCATAAGTATATGTATATTAGTAATTTTAATCTAGTATTGCTGTTTTTTTTTTGCTTTGGCCAAATTTTCAGACCTCACACCGTCACACCTCACAAGAAATTTCTCCTCAATAAGGTGAAGTTTCATCTTATTATGTTCGCTACTTATTCAGGCTTATTGTGATACTAAACCGAGGAAATTACTTTTAGTCACTTTCTGCAGTTTAGTTTAAGTATAAACAGTTCTGCGAATCATTGAAAATATTTAATTTAAGTAAGTTACTCGCAATAAGTCGGCTTCATCTTCCGAACCTCAAATTTGCAGTTTCATTCTATTTACGAAGAAGTTCACGGCAAAAAAAAACTAATGATAAGGATGAGGGGCGTTCAGCAAAGAAGGTTCCTCTTAACAACAAATTACTTAAATGAAACGTTTTTCTTATCCGTAGGGCCAAATAGAAAGTGATTACTAATGACGACAGAATGTGTCATCTTTTACTTGTTATTTGGACGTCTCGTTTCGTCGTCTTACTTAATTTCACTTCAATTACCTCCATATATCTGTGTGCTGAAGTCAAAGTAAGTTGTAATGAATGAATAATACACGCACTTGATTGTAAAATATTTATGAGGAACTTTTGCTACTCATTTTAGCATAGTCTGATCTATGGGACTAATAATTAGTGAATTTGAATAATGAAAATGGTGAGTGCAATAAGCACTTCTGAGTACTGATGAGTAGACTTATTGCCGATTTAGGGGATTGTGGGCAGATTGCATCTTCTCATCTCATACACTTATGTATGTGCTTACATGATTTGCATACCTCCTGCGTAGACTTTTTTTGCAAATAAAGTAGTAAATGAGTAGCATTAAAGCCATTTTTCAAGATGCGTGTACCACATGTGCTGTTGAGCATTGCAGAAAGAAAATCCCGTCTTGACTCTTGAAAGTTGAATCTTGTTAAGAAGGATGATGCGAAATGCACTGTGCAATAATATTTTTAGTATGATTGTACTTTAAAAAAAAACTCATTAGTATTTATGATCATAATGAGTATATGTACTTTCGCACATAGTACATACACTTACTCTATTTAATGCATATGACTTCGTTTGGCTGAAACAAGATTGCAGACACAAGCACACGTTCGTTTTCAAGAAAAGAAAAGCGAGATAAAATGAAATGCCGGTACAAAAACAACGCAGTGGTACAAGTACATCCTAGTCACAATTTACCTTTTAATCACACAGGGATCATTGATGATAATATGATGTAGCTTATTGCTAGCTAGTCATGTAGTCACATATAGTCACTCACCATACTTAAATGTTCGTTTTGTTGGTGAACTTAAATTTGCACTATACACATTGTTACAAAAAGGAAAAAGAAACAATTAAAACGGAACTTTACAAAAGTAAGTAGTGTGTGTAGCGAATATAAACGCTCTGAAAATTGCCACTGAGATGAAGAGTATGACGACTTTAGATGACTATTGCTTTTATTTAAAGTATGCAAACTTTGAGTTTGCCTTAAAATGCATTATTGTATTATTATTACTATCATTACCACTAGTCATATGCTAGCTCTTAATTTTTTTGGTGGGAGGCACAGAAGGACAAAGTAAGAACACATGTTGGAGTAACGACAATTATTGCAATGGACAATAAAAGATGGGAACAATTTTTCATTTCAAAATACCGTTTGTTCATGACTTGATTTCATAACTTAGAAACAGGTACGTTTTATTGTTACTCTGGGTCCGCTATTCTACTATTGTTGTCAACACAAAAACGTGAATGAATGCATTCACACGTAAGCTTTGAAAAGTATATTCAACATTTAGAGAACATTAGCTTGTTTATTTTAATGACCCAACAACATCGTCGTCGCAAAGTCAATGTTGTTACATCGTGAATGGCAAGATGAAGAAAAAAAATGCCCATCAGAACAAAGACTTGTACTACTTTCCTTCTGGATTTCAATTATGATGGGTTTGCTAATTGGTTTGGTTTTGTATTTGTACTTTCATTGCACACTACTAGTTCATGAGGAAATACAAATAAATCTAGTACGTAGTACTCATATAAATACAAAAATCCGTTAAATAAGTTTTTCTATGCAGGGATTATTGTTCTAGGAGAGGATGAGGCATTTCGATACAGGGTGTCAATATGTACCATGATAAAGACCGCTTCCTTCATTTGGACGATTTGTGACATGAGCATTAATACATAATTTTGAGATTCATCTCTTTTGCTCTAAAAATAGTAAACAAATGTGTAAATTTAATATACTCCTTTTTATACTAAAATTTAGTATTATTATTAGTTACCCAAATAGTTTTTCTCCTCCGTCCTCCCCTGACGGCACAAAAAAACTCCTGTTCAAATGGTAATCGTTATGAATTTAAAGTACACTTGATTTTAAGAGGAGCATGAAAAAGTGGATATTAAAAATTTATATCTTTGTCTGCGATATGCATAGACTAGATATATACTCGCAGACAAATATGAATTTTTCCATATGTAACTATATATAGTTACACATAAGTACATCAAGTCGAAGATATATATATATACTGCACTGTATTATGTCTTTCGTGTTGAAGCAGCCAGACAAAAGGGCTCTCATTTTCTTAAGTGATCTCCATGTCATAGTGTACCTCGGCTGTTCTAATGCCTCTGGTTCTGTGAATGGATCAGAAAACAAGTCAGTGAAATGGCACTTGTACATTGTCCCATTTTCTCCTACTTCCGCACTTGCAATTCCCCAAGTGATAAGTACTAGATGATGCATACTAAAAATAGGTATAGTGCCAATTATTATCATGACACACCTACGAAACATTGTTAAAAATGTGCACAGCTTATGAATCATGAGTGTACAGAGTACCGGAGAAAGAAAGAAGGATGAGTGTATGAATCGTTGAACTTTTCCATTGTACATTTTGCTTCCGGGCAAAACCCGAAAACTCTGTGACACGGAATGAAAGATTATTTTTTTGTTCAGTTCCGTGAGCTTAACACAAGTGAAGGAAGAAACGTGTATGGATGTGAGTAGCACTAACAAAGGAGGCAGTCTGGGTGGGTGGGTGTGTGCGACTAAAAGAAAACTGTGAAAAGCCTCCATTATTTTGTTTCGCTGTAACAAAGTTACAAATCACATGTCAAATGCATATGATTGCGTTAGCTCACTCAGTTCAAAATGATGATGACGAGTAAGGGCATCATAATACTATGATATGATGAATAAGTACCAGAGTAATGTATATTTTCCTCCGAAAAAAGAAATCGACTTTTACGCTCGAAAGAAGTTCCTTATGCTTGCTTATGAATAATCCTTGTCGTCGTGAGGGTGGAAAGGATTGCGATTGGTCCCGTATGCATGACTTTGCTTCTTTTGAAAATATAATATAATGTTTTGTCGACTACATATATTATTACCTTCATGACTTTTTTCACGATCATCACGGTAAACTGCGAGACGCAAATTTTTGCAAATTACAACGACGATTATCCTGCAGCAATTTTACGTTTTCCACGTACTTTGTCTCTAGTGCAATATTGAATCTTTATTGTCGTCGTCGTTTCCTGACTTTTTTGAAGACGAACGTCATTTGGAAAATAACCAAAATAAGTCTGTCTTCCCACAAGTGAAAATCATTTTAATCAAACAAATTTCTGTAGAAACGGAGTACCTACTTCCTATTACTATTACTGCTGTAGTTGTATGTGGTTGCATCAAAGAAATAAATTGATCCGGACAACAAGACTAGGACTTGACGGGATCTTGTTCGTTAAAAACAATATACAAAAGTTTGTTAAGACGTCGATGAACCATAGACAGAAATTTTCCGTGCCAAGTAAGTAACAAACAAAACCCACACAGAAAATTTCAAGTTTTCAGAACAGAACGAAGCGCATCTGTTGGGTTCTCTTGTTTTGTTCACACAATGAGTAATGTTATTAGTTTTGATGACTTGACTAGTTGGAGAAGAAGACATAATAAGGTATCTTATCCCAACGTCTAAAAATGTTTTTCGGCGATTTTGTAGAAGAAACGAAAAATATATGTTAATAATCGTAATCATCATCATTATGATCAACATGCTACTTTTTAAAGAATATTTAGATCCGACACAATTGTCGCAATTTAAATTAAGATTTTTCAAAGATTCGTCGTCTCTCTAGATAAACCAGCTTCTGAGTGTCATCGTTTAAACTAAAGTAAGAATACTTCACCTTATACTATGCGCGAAACGGGATGCACATCAATTTTATTAAAATACATATACATAAATGTGTTTTATGTAGGCGGATATTATTATACTTGTTCCTCTGTCAGGGAAAAGGGTGACTTTTGATGTTGGTATCCTGTGTGCTCCTGCTCGTTTTCCTACATCAAATCATCGTCAGCGTAGCCATAGAATGAACAACCTGACGAAATAATGAGAAGTGACATTAAAACCAGTTTTACTATGAGGAGGATCTGTTACACCTCCCCATCTTCTTTTTTTTCAATCTTATTACGAACATCAAGTTAAAACCAAAACCAAATGAAATGATGTATACACGACGAAATTTTATTCGAGATAAACTATTCAATGCGTTTACGTTACGTTATTCTTACTGATCATCACTTCCTTGAAAAACGTCTTCCATCTTTGTCATAATGATTGGATTAGGTACTTTTGGAAAAAGTCCCGTTGTTTGTGTATATTATTTTTTTTGGTTTATCCCGAGTTGAACAGTGTTTCTCGTGATACGGCGATGCGACATGCTACTATATATTGAGTCATTTTTGTATGTATGTATGATTTGTAATGCATTGAGTCGCGAAAATGTAACATTGACCATGCAAATGAACATGTTGTGCTCATGCATGGGTTATTAAGTGGTTTCGTTTCAAAATGATGATGATGACACGAAAAATTGATCTGTGCCTGATACGAAAATGATGACGATGCAATGGAGGTGACCGCCTTTTTCAAATATTATGATATGTAAATAATGCTGACAATTGCTTCGGTTTCTATTGATCATGATCATCATGAAAATTTAAAGATGATATAGTTAGACACAGTCACAGTGAACTGTGGATTTTTTAATCTTACTTGAACGGGAGATGCTAAGTCGTTGTATGAGTCAAACAAGTTTTTCAAACTTTTAAAATCTGTGTCAGATCTGTTCTGTAAACTTTTTAAAAAGCTGACGAAACTCCTTATTTTGTGTGTTTACTATAGAAAGCAAAGTGAATCGTTGGTTACTTATTTCAGATATTTTTTTTTATTAATAATGCTAAATGTTTTTGCATTCATGGTGGGGAAACCCAAATTTCATCAGCAGCGGGTGTATGTGTTTGTATTTAACTTGGAAATTACTCTGATTTGGTTTGTACTTGGATTGAAAGGAAGAAGTGTCACGTTATTTCGTCGGATTTTTATCGATATTCCGTACATGATTTTATTGCATTGCAATGCATTTGAACACGCTCAGTTGCTAATTCGGCTGCTGTTCAGGTCTAGTCATGACGAAAATGATGATGGCAGCGCGCCATATGCGTCTGGCATGACCCTCGACTTGACACATTGTGCCTTTCCTTCTCATTTCAATAGTACTAGATTTTCATCTATTTTTATGTCGTTGCTCACTATTTTTATGCATGTACAAAGAACATTGTGAATCACCCACTCCTCCTCCTTCTCATAAAGAGTCTTTTATTTTTATTTGCTTGCAAATTCCCTAAATCTTTCACTTTTTTCTGAAGACCCAACGTAACGTGTACTTTTTTACGAGGTATTTTCAATTTGCGTAGTGTACTTGCACAAGACCAGTAGTAGTGTATGTTCATGCATGGGTCGTTCGAATTATGAGGCCTAGATAGAAATTTATTTATTATTTACCGTTAGGCTCATTTCAGGGAGTGATGGTTTGTGGGAGGAAGTTTGTTGCGCATCATATCAACCCATCCCAACTCAGCACAGCTGCGGCACATATATAATGCTCACCTTAGTCGTTTATCGTTTTCAAACACTTTTAAGTACGTGAAAGTCAGGTGAACGCTTTTATGTTATGATTCATGGATTTTTTACGTCTTTCCTCAAAGTAAAAACACAAAACGCCACGTTCTTTATCTCCCTCCACCATAAAATTTTAATCATAAATTCTATTTGAAATAGTGAAATGGATGGACTGTGAAAAATACAAGAAGGAAAAAGTAGGTTTTCAGTTTTCCTTTTTTCAGAGATTTTACTGCTTGTCTCTCAAATATGTGGATCAGTAAAAGTAATCCTTATCACTCCGGCTTGTCTCCCACCCACTTCACTCATAAGATGATTTTTGCTATTTTGCTTCCGTTTTTGTCGATCCGTGTTTATTTTAGAGTAGAGTAAACACGGTCGGTCGTCATACTCTGAAAAAGTCATCGTTTCAACCTAATTTGTCGTGGCCGAGTGCTCCCACATGGATTTCATACCCGATATAAGTAGGTACATAAATATAATATACAAACCAGATCTACCGCATTTATGCACATCAATCATACGCCAAACCAATGATTGAATTTTTAGTATTTATTATTAGCTTTCGATTATAGAATATGCATTCCAAAAATTTTTATTTTTATGTCAATATGCCGATTCCGTCAGTTGCAAACTATAAATATGTGTGGAGCAAAATCTATGAATTTATGGAATCCTTGGGTAACGATATAAAATACATATTTGAATTTCAATTCTGTTTCTCAAAATTTTACTGAGTAAATATCAGTCAGGTAAGCATACAGTATTGCAGCAGAGGAAGAGCAATTTTCATGCTCATGTTTATTCTTCGTTTATTTCACATCACATGTTCTTATTATGTGCAAGACAAACATCTCGTATGGAAATCAGACCGAACGGAAATACATACGCAACTTTAAAGATGCCTAGAAACGATAAGCTGGTAACTGCGACTTGCTTTTTACGTTCACGTTCTTGTAAAGTCAAACCATATGGACAAGAAGATTAGGAAATCCTAGATTTGCATTATTTCGTAAATGGAGAGTTTCAAACTTGATCATCATGTCAATTCAATTTCTTTTTACTCGCCCACGTAAGTAATCACGAACCAATGGAATGGGTGGGTAGACAAAGTTCTGAAATTGAACCTTGTTTGCCTATTCTTCCAAAGTCAATTTCTGAATTGGAAATTTTTTCTAAGAACGGACTACTTACTTAACCGTCACGACATCCTTTTCTTGTCTGAAGATGTCATCTTAATTTCTTTTGTTACGCTTCATTCTACGGTAATAATAGTGGAATCTATAATAATACTTTCCCTCCTGAAACTCAAGAGCTCTTAATGAAAACAATTCTTGAGAGGGAAGCTTATACGAAGAAAATGATAAGTTTTCGAAGGAGTCAAAAAATTATACGTAATTGGTTGTACCAATGAGCAAAGGAAAGAGTCATCTCTACTACACTATCTGAAAATTAGTCGCTACTTTAGCTGTGGAACTGAAATATAAATGGACGTAATAAATTTCCTGTGTTACAGGAACTTAATTTAAAAAGGAAGTTTAGTGAAAGAAACGGCGGATAAAGAATGGCTTTTTTGTGGGCTTACATTGCTAATTTTGGAACATGCCATCGTCAGGCTTGCAATACGTATGGAAAGAAGGCCATTGGAATTGGAAGTAAGATGAGGGGTGGATATGTTCCATTATGGTTTTGTTTTTCTTTTTTGTTTCGAATACTACTTTATGTTCCTGTAACTAGAGGTTCCTTCATTTTTGTTCCCGACTTCTTAGCGAAGACTACTGACAGTGTAATTTAACACTTCAAAGAAGCCAACGTCTCTATTCTCCATTGATTGAGCTTTCCTTCTCGAAGAAAGAGTCTACCCTGATATAAAAGTAAGTAACTATGTGCCCCGCATTGCACATAGTCTCTGTGGTCTTTTCATTACTTTAATTAAAACTATGTAGTTCGGATGTCAAATTTGTCGTAATATTGCGACTCAACTCCAACTTAATTGGTCATAGTCTATTGCTATTGTGGATACTGTGCTTTTATTATAACTCGAGTTGATGTTGATGTAATGTTCGAGCAACGTGACTACAGCATCACGTTCAAACAAGGTATGATATTAATAATATTAAAATGATCTGGAAATATTTGCAAGGTCAGGTTCATGATTCTCGAAGTTAAGAAATCTTTGAAACTTCGAAGATTGGTACACAGTGATTGTCATTATTTCGCCTTGAAGAAATAAGAACATCTTTGAAGTTATAATTCTGTTTTACTCATGGTATGGCCCTGACTCAATTCAATTGTATGGTAAAGTTCAAATTTAAGCTTTCGTCAGACTCCCTCTCCCTCATTTTGGTTTTGTTTCATAAAATGCCCACATTTTTCTCTTTAACCTAATATGTTTGGTGCGATTTTCGCTATTGCGATTCTTATTAGACATCATGTAATGTAGTATTGTATATGACAAGGAAAACAAAAATATCGATTACTCCTCAATAAATGATGAAGAGGAACATTGTCCAGCAAAAGGTATTTTAGTAAGCGCCTCTACCAGAGCTGATTTGGCCTGGCTTTCTTGCTGACCTGCTGAAATTGACGGCAAAAAGGATAAATAAAAGCGGTCTTTGTTTCAAACACTTTAGACCATGCAATAATGCATAATGTGGAGACTCACTGGCCAAATAGTAGGAGCAACACTTCCATTTTTCTTGTGTACAAAGTGATAAAAATTGATTTTTTTTACTGAGAGGAATCGAAACAGGGCACGAAAATGAGCCAAAGCCAATATAAAGCTCTAAAAAATAAATGAGTGAGCCCTGAATGATGGAAAAGCATGATATACCATATCACTTCTTCTTCTCTTCGCTTTGGCTTCACTTACTTTTTGGTAGTCATAACTCATTGTTGGGTAAAATAATGTGCTTAGTGCTTTTGGTTCAGTTGGTGTGGTACACACTTCAAAAAGAAAGGAGTTAGTTAAGACGAAGACGAAGTAAAATGCATTACGTGGGCTATATTGCAAAAGTTCAATGAATTTTCGAATGACCTCCTTTCTAACACAGCTCTTTTCTACGTTTAAGTAATGCCCTCGCACCACACCACATTTTTTTTTGCTTTCCTGTTTGCGTGGTCCAGTAGTAATAGCCAAGCAATAAGAAACAACTGGTGCTTTTACTTACGATGTGATATCAATAAGTAAGCCCAATATCTACCCACACCAGAGAATTAGTATGTGATGTGGTGCTCGATACCTCTCGTATGATCATGACGATTTTAAGGACGTGTTATAATGATGCGGAAAACACGATACATTAATACGTACGTATGAGGAGTACCTACTCTTTGACAGTACTCAAAAATTAAATAGAAAGGAAACAAAAAAATATTCAGTTGGTTTTGTTGTTGATCACAGAACAAGTGATATGATGGAAAGCGAGCAATGATTCGGCATTTGGACTACACAGCTTTTATTAGCGTTTCTTATCAGTATACCTATTTACTTTTTATGGGCGACTTGAGAACCATCTGCAATAACATAAAATCATTTTCTTTTTAAAAAAGTTTTGAGATTTAGATACATGGGCTCACAAATTTAAGATAAACATGTCTTATTCTATTCTAACTAACTTTTCTTAAGTTTGAGTTCGTCTTTGTTTTGCTTTTAACAATACTACTACGGTTGTAGACATGAGGAGCAGTGTACATTTTTGCTTGACGTTTTTCAGTGCTTATCATGATAAAAAATTAAATTTGATAGAATGGGGTTTGAGCTTTTCTGAGAATTCCATTTTCTTTGGCTCATTGCCTATGCTGAATAAGTTTGTTAATAATTCGCTTGATTTTGATTACTTCATTCTTTTTAAAAAGGGAGGCCGTATAGTAGATGAGAAAATGTTTTGTCGATTCCTGGAAGCCTTTTTTATTGGGGGAAAAATTTTGAACTTACATTTGAAAAGACATGTGAATATAACTCTTTTGATGCGTGGGTTTTTGATAGGCTAAAGTCCAAAAGACTTGCATGCCATCATTTGTATTTGAAAAAAAAATTGTGTAAAAAGGATGCCATTACATAATGTACCATGCCTACCTACTGCTTAGTAATTTGAAAGATTTGTCTGGAATTCGCGATGACATCTAAATTTTGTAAAAGCAAGAAAAGGGGGTCAAATTACTTGTTGTTTTTATACAGGAAGTATAAACGTATGGGTAGTAATGGAATTAAATATCTTGCTGATGACTTGCCATGCCATTTGCTCTTTTACTATTTATGACCAATCACTGTGAATTTCTCGAAATATTTTTCAGAATGCTCATGAAAGAAGAAACCTTCTTATTTTAGTGAAAATAAGTGACTACGGCGCTTTTATATTGTAAATGAAGAATTCAAAGTGTATTTTCTTCTGCTCCATTTCCTGTACCAAATTTTTGCAAAGGAAACGAGATGAGATGTGGATAAAAAATACATGTACATACGTTAGGTTAAAAAGACGAGGGCAGGTTTGACGTCAGTTTCCTTATCACGTGGAGAAAATAAGAACACGAATAAGAACGAAGGAAGTTCTTATGGAATTTAGAGAGAAAATGAAAGGAACCGCAGGAATCTGAAAAATGTGGAAGAACCAAAGATGAAGTCAATAGATATAGATAAAAAAAACTTTTATTGGAAGGAAACTATTGCTCAGAACTTGCCTGTACAGTACCCAGTTTCTCAATCAAACCATACACGGCCCCTTTGTGGATCGAGAATGAGATGATTTTTGAAAATTGGATTATACCGTTAGGCATAATTTTGCTAAGGTGAGTAGATGAAGTTTACGTCGACTTGATTCAATTTTCCTCAAAATAATCTTGTTTTCTATTTTGTGAAAATATGTGTACATATGCATGTTCAAGGCTGATGGTGATGCTATGGTCTTTCTCTATTTTTGCCACCGATAAAGCGATAATTAAATGAATTATGGTAACTCTAGTTCCACGTCTTTGGAATCCTTCTTGACGTTCCGCTCCTTCCTCATCACCTTGGAACAAAAGTCTCTCAAGCTGCAGAGTAAATCACGTCGTTGCGGTCTTGTTCCTATCCCAACTGAAATAGTTAATCGCATCAGTAATTTCCCCTGTTAACTTTTAGAACAATTTTAATGCCTCGCCCACACAAATTACACATACATTGGCAATGACTTATCTGAAACCCACATGTAAAGCCTTTATGTCCACTTTTTATGTCACCGCATGTTACTTTTTAAAAAATCTTCCATGAAAACAGTATTTGAATTTATGTTTGACGCAAACTCTAGTCCTTCCTTGTTCATTTTAAGAAGAAAAAAATTAAAAATAGATGTTTCATCATTATCATCTCGTCATCATGATCATCACAATTTCTCGTGTGTAGGACAGGGTGTATTTCATGCTCCAAATACTTTGAGAATTTAATTACATTCACAAAAAAAGTGTGGATCAATGCACAACTCATATTTTTCATACATGCATAAATAATGCTTTCATGTAGCTTAAGGCCAGTTGCAGAAGCTTAAACTAATTTTCTTGCATTTCGTCTGTGTGATTCAACCATTTGTGCCAAATTTATGCAGGAGCCGTCCTTTCTGCATAACTGTCACTGTCCTGACAATTATTTCGATGGATGTGATATTCATGATGTGGTGACCATATCAAATACCAGATTTTACTCGTTGCATTTTTATTAAACCAATTCTCATAGAAAAAAGAATTACGAGTAGAACGCAAGAATAACAAGGCAAGTCAGCTTTTTGATACAAATTTTCAAAACAAATCCTAAGTTTCCTTCTATGACAGTCGGCATTTTACTTTGAGTGAGCAGAAATAAAGGATGACAAAAATTCATTTTCGATATGTCGCATCCTCTCATCGCGTACCACTACCCCACCACTTACAAAAATATAAAATTGAAAACGAAGGAGTTAATTAAAGAAAAAGATTTGCTTTTTGAACGACAACTGAGGTATTTACATACTTCCATGAACATTGATGTAAAACTGAATAAAATGTAATTTTAAGGAATTGAAAAACCTTGATAAAACACAAGTTAGTTAACCATATTTGATTGACTTATCATGTTGGATGTTCTGTATTCTATGTGGCATATTGATTTTAACGAAGAACTTTATTTCCATTCCTATGATAAAAGGATAAAGCAGAAATGATAAATCCTTGTTACTCGTTTGTCACTGAAATAAATTATTTTTCAATTCTTTGATGTGATCATAGAATTGCTGTAGTCTACAATTTCGTCTTGTGGTCGTCTTTCTTATCTATTTTCAGTCAGTCTTCTTGGTCTTGGTGGTCAGTTGTCATAATTGCCGTCTCATCTCAGAGTTTTAATCAGTTTTAAACAGAAAAAGGAAATTGAGTGTACACAGCAAAGTTAGTGAGTGTGTTCGGCATTGGCACACAATCAACAAAACCAATATGCACATGAAATCTGAAATTGTATGGCTGTTTGTATTATTACAAGAAGCAAACATACGAATTAAATTTGTTTCATTATTTTCTGGCATCAACGTTTACCAAGAAAAACAGAC
The DNA here is from genome assembly GCA_027743895.1 of Seira musarum. Lineage (NCBI taxonomy): Eukaryota > Metazoa > Arthropoda > Collembola > Entomobryomorpha > Entomobryidae > Seira > Seira musarum. The sequence goes on along the minus strand of JAHZMX010006023.1, from coordinate 6,869 downwards.
AAGGATTCCGTTTTAACGTTTTCGTATCTTTTTTCCTTGAGAAATGGCTTTATTAAATATGAGCCAGCGTTTGTGTCGTGTTCCAAAACTACATATAAATTCAAGTCCCATTGAAATTGAATGTAGCATTTCATAAGCTAACTTCCTACTTATGTAGTTTAACGTTTAACGCTGTGCTGTTAGCAATTACAACATAAATGTTTGCCTTTTTTGGCAACTATTCACATATGATAAGAAGTTACAAATTTCTAGAGGAAATGCAATAAAAACGACAACGAAGGAAGTTGATATTGACCAAATAAAAATTGTGCAAGTTCGAATTTGATTTAATGAGTCTTTTGTTTGAAAACTTTTTCATGCAAAACATGCGAATGCTTTTGTTTCTTTATCTACTTCTACTAGTACGTATATATATGTATCATACGAATATCTGCTTATATATTTTACATGTTTTAATTATGAAATGTGGGCAAAATCTAAGCTCAGAGAAACCTTGGTCTATATTCATTCTAAGACAATAGAAAATTGCTGCTGTTTCTGTGGAGATTATGAAATGTTGTGCGAGTATGTACAAGCATATAAATGTTTTTTTTTCAATTTATGCTATAATTAATGATTGTTAATGTTGCATATTTGTAGTAAGTGTGTACACATTTTACAATTTGTAATTTTGTAAATATATACATTTCTTGAGCTAATCCCACTTCTGTCTATGCTTCATTTACTTCGGATTCTCTAGGGAAGTCGGGAACGGTAAATTTAAAACTTATATCTCAAAAATGCCTTTCAATTTAAATATCTCTTTTTAGTAGAAAGCCCGTATTAAAAAACTTATTTTAAAACGATTCATGTTTTTAAGATGAAATTCGATCCAATTCAATGCAATACCTGTCGAATACAATTTTTTTGGGATGCCTGGTATGGGGTGGCTGAACCATCTTAATTTAGCATGGATGTGAAGGAGCAGCTTAGCGATTCGCTCTTAACATTGTACATTGTAGTAGTTTTATCTTTGACTTGCTTGCAGTGTAAAAAAATGCATTTCACTCTTTTAAGCGTAAGAAGGAATAAGAAAACTAACAGTCTCTGTTTGTTAGAAAAATGGCAGCAAAAGAAAAAAACAACATCAAGAGCAACTAACCCCACCAAATGTCTTTTTCCACCCTTGTTTGTCTTCATCATCCTTTTCTTCCAAGAGAGTTCATTCCTTCAAGCAAAAAAAAGTACATTGTCTTCGTATTATTCCTGTATTCACGAGAATATAGCTACCACGAAGGAGCAGCGTAGACAAGAACTTTTGGGACTGATTATGATGGTTCGGCTTGTATTGGTACCTAGAATCAGAAGGCTCTATTGTGTTTCGTGGGTACCCTCCTTCTCTAATTTTTTTACCTGATAGCTAGTAAGTCATTGTGTGGGGATGATTTTCATGAATCATCACCACACCACGATGTTTTGATGCATATATTTTAAGTAGGTATCCTACCAATACGTTGAACCTGATGTGATGTTATCCTATTTATGAGTATCAGATATGGGTAAATCAGGGCTATTATAGTTGTTTTCAAAACAGACAGAATCATTCTGTTTTTCTTACTATTTGTAGATAAAATGTACACTTCTAATGAAGGAGTAGCATTTTCTGAAAGGCTTCTTCTCTTCACAATGTTTAAATCATGAATTTCCTTTGTTGAGCCTGAGCTGGTGCCATAAAAATTAAAACCAAAGCTCAGATAAATTTAATGGGAATTCTAATTGGTACGTACTTAAGTACGCCATATTGCACGATCCAAACAACCTCAATGATCTAGTGGAATGTAGTAATGTATCAAGTTGAAAATTACGTTAGAAAGTGAAATTATGCCAATAGTAATGTAATTCAATGATCGCAGTTTTTCATTGTGTATACTTACTTACCTAAACACATTCAGACATTGCTGGTGCACTTTATCCTCCTAATTTTTTTCTTTTAAGTGATTGGTGAAGTATGATCATGATCTCTGTCGGTGGTGGTGCATTGCAATAACGACAACGCACAAATTACCAAATAGAGCTGAGTAAAAATGTACAATAAAAATAATTGGCGCAGATGTTGATGATTGTGTTATTTAAGGTTTTTCTTAAGCTTGAACACAGAGGCTTGAAAATGAATTTTTGCTTGCCATGCCAAGAGTCAAGAGTATTTTTAGAGTTAATTCATGAAAAAATAAAGTTTAAAGTAAGTGGCTTTGATCCTTCCGTTCCATATGTTTCAAACTACATAACTTCCAGTTCCTAGTACTTCTTTCCAGTGTCACGTCTGCCAAATGCGATAAAGACCATGATTTGACATATGAAATTGTACAGAAGTTTGAAAAAAAGAAGAAAATAAGGATGAAAGAAAAGTTAAGTATTGATCCTAAAGTATTTTAGCTTCTCGTTGGGAGGCATGAATTCATGTTCATAATATAGTCATCCAAGATGAAATAGTTTGAAGGGAAGATGTAGCAAGCAAGTCCAGGTTAAATCGGAAATGTTGTCTAGATAATTGTTATCGAATGATGATGATGATTGGAGCGGAAATGTCGATTAAATTATATGTACCTTTGCATAAATAAATGAATCCCTACATCCAACTAACGACCACCAATTGTAAAAATCTGCTTATGAACAAATTATTTGTTAAAAGTTGATTGTTTCGAACCTAGTCATTATTATTAGGAAGAAGAATGCGAAATACCCTTTTTTCGCAAAACTGACAAAAAAGTATACCTGCCTATTTACCAATCAAAAGTTTATTTGTTGAAGGGCAGGACCTTGAACAAAAAGAAGTTCTGAGCGAGGCAGCAATTATCACCAGGATAATTTTCTTGAATTTCTTTGCACACATTGAAATTGCTGAATGATGGTTCCACAATTTGTATCTGTCGTTGTCGCCGTCGCTGGTTGTTTGCTTCATTTTCTTGAATCGACCTATTTAATTTAGCTATTTCTGGCGAAAAAAAACTTTTTCTTTTTTAATGTAAAACTTTCTGACCATCCATGTACATCTACCAACTATGCATGTATTTCTTGATCTTGCGGTTAACATGCAATGCAACCATATTTTAAGATCAATTAGGATGAATGCCCAGATATGATTTTTTTGGCTAAACGCGTGTAACTCTCCCTAATTGAATTTGATTTTAGTATATAAGCAGATGCAATGGAGTATCTTTTCTCATCCTGTAAAATCCATCTAGAGATTCATTTTGTTTGGATGTAATTTGTTCTTTGAACTCTTGATCTCCCTGTTTTCCAAATGGAATTGACTAGACCCTACTTCTCTAGCAATATGAGGAATCCCAGCTTAGCATGTGTTATTGAAGCCCATGATCTAACAGGAACTGGAACGCACGCATGTATGTACATACTCATGTTTTGTCGTCATGAACCCTTGTAGCTGACTCGACATGATATGGTGTATTTAACTTGCAAGGAATCGATATTATTGCGAGCATCCACATTTAAAAAACGAACCTCTCGCATGCATATACATGTTCTTCGACTTTGTTGAGTTCCACTGAATTATCCAATGTGACTATGAGAACTGAAAGCCAACTTGTATAGAGAACTATGATGAAATGGACAGAATGGGACGAGGAGCAGAAAGGACGGCAACAACGAAACGACGGAAAGCAATAATGCTAACATTGCTCACGCACGCACTTTTTCAACATGGGGCATACAATGAAGTCTGCGAAACGCACTCTCGCACGCAACGCACAGCACTCCCAGTCCGAACGAACGAATGAAACGAATAGGTTTGGTATAGCACGCACATTTACCTTCTTTGTTTGTATACTCGCGACAGTACACGCACGGAGAGTTGGCTTGGCAGCGCAGTCGTGTCGTGTTATTTTATCGTTTTAGGTGGAAAAGCATAGGGGAAAATAGAAAGGATGTTAATTGTATAACTAGGAACCCCCTACGGCTTCAGCATCTACTCTTCTATTTTGAATACGAAATCCTTTTAAAAATATGTACGTATATATCCATTTAATCTATAATGTCGTCTTCTTATAAATGTATATACCCGATGCCCGCACATGTGTGCAAATATCGTCACCAAGGAGCAAGCAACCCTCTTCGAAGTCTGATTTCTTTTTCTTGTTCTTCAAAGAGAGTATTTTTATCGATCCTGGTTCCACTCCTGCTACAAAAAGTGAAACAGGAAGCCTTACACAAAAAATGGATGATAAAACTCATGCATTTCTTTGCACAGAAAGATGTATAAACTGTAAAGGAACGTGATATGAAAGTAGCAAAAATTTCAGCAAAAAAGGAGGGAGCGCATTGAACTGGGAACGAAATCAACTTGACTTGATGGAAAAGGAAAACCAGAGCCAACGAAACGCCAAGATAAATGTTAAGCACCTATTTCAACTTGGATGAAAATGAGTTGAACAGGAAGACGGAAAAAGTGAGTAACTTTGGGAAACATGAATGCACTAAATAAAATACGATTTCGAATGATGGGTTTTGGCTTATGGGCAATTCTCATGCCTCGCAAATTGAGTGAATGCAGGATTTAAGAATATAGTGTGTCTTATGAAATGAACTGTGTGACAATAATAATTTTAAATGAAACAGGACTCATGTGAATTATGTGAAAGAGCCTCTGCGATGCGGGAGTCTTTTGGAAGATTTTAAAAATAGTACTTATCACTCCTCGTGAATTCCATTTTGCGTTTGGAGGAAACTTACGTACTTATTTGGATTGAAAAAGATTGCTGCTAGATATAGAAGGCATCTACCTTTTTTAAAAGTCCTAATAAAAAATAAACAATGCCGCCACGGTAAGTTGGAAGAATGAAGAAGCCGTGGAAGAACTCTTTAGTTTTGTTTTTAAAGAGTCCCAACTCATACAATGGTCGGCGGCCAAGACTAGACACAAGGATGAATTTTTAAAGCGGATTGAGAGTCAGAGAAGTATATATGTCCAAATACATGTGTAATACTTTAAAAAGAAGAACCCCTGTGAAACTTGATCAATCCTAAATATCCAACTAGCATCTATTCTTGTGGTCCGGTGTTGCCTCCTCCATTTCTATTTGTACCTGAACAACCTTTTTCTCGAAAGAAGTTTAACTGGTATCATTTAAGTATGTAGGTTCTGAATACGATGGAGATGAAGGAAGTTAGCAATTCCTTTTCCTGGTATGAGAGGAGATGTGGTTTGGTTTGCAGTGATAGTGTCATAATAATATACTGTATTGCTATACAACGATTACCTCTTCTGCTTTTACAAGTTTCCTTGTTTTAAGTTTCTCTCCTGCGTAGCCAAAGCTTACCAACAACCCGACCATAACCATTAAGAAATACTTGGAACCGACGTCGTCAGCTGCAATGGAAGAACTGCGAATAAAGCTGATGGTGTTTAAAAGGAAAAAATTGAAAATCCGGGGCTGAGCTCTCTCTTCATTTTCTTTTCCAGTAAACCTTCTGCTGCATAGAAAAAATACTTTTAGCTGGATTAGGTTGGATTTTGAATTGGATATAAAAGGGGAGAAATCTATCTACCGAGTAGACCCCGTTGCTGTTATTATTATTATTGCCGCCGTCTAATATAATACATGAGTCAAAAACGAAAAAGAGGAAACGGGAATATAACCCTTTTAAGCCATTTAAATAAGAAGTGTAATGATATTACCTTTTCTATCTGCTCCCCCCACTGCAGCCTAGAAGCAGTCTGTCCAAAATGCTTTTTATAGAATGATAACATCCACAAAATTGCCGCACGCATGAGACGAGGGAGGTTTCTACAGCTTGTGCATATGTTCAATCTAGGAAAAATGTTTTATTGTTTGCTAAGCAATGCAGATGCAGACGAAGTAAATAATAAACGTCTATCACGTTTCAATAATGGAAGACTTGTAATTAATATTATTTATATCAATCTAGCTCAACCCAGGATTGACTTTTTTCACTTTTATTGCTAAAGAATACCATAAATGATGAGTTTTATTAAAGTTAAGTACATGTGAGGCCTAAAAATTAAGCAAATGCTATTTTAAATGCACTTATGATTAGTTTCGAATGCATCTGTGGATCATGTGTCAACTTTTAACTTTTTCATTTTGTAAAAATTAATTGATTTTCCTATAATAGGCACATACAAGCTATACGAATATTTATTCCTCTGTGTAGAATAAAAACAAATCTGAAAGATTTATATTGTTAATATAAATATGTTTGATTTGATCAATCCTCCTTCTTAATATTCTCCAGTCTCAAAAAATTCTACACTTTCAGTGACATTATCCTGAATGTCCTTTACTTTGAGGTAATATACAATATGAAGGCGTCATAATTCTCAAGATTGTTGCGCTTTGCTTTAAAGGAGCGAAGAAATTACTGTGTTTGAGGCGTTGCTAACTCGCCATCATTATTGCATTTTTTTATGTTCCCTTGAAGACAAAATTAAGAAGGAGAGAATCTAAATATGATGGGCTGCAATACAGCATCACCATAAATGCAGTTAAATGACATTCATTTGTCAAAAATGATTCCATTTCTTGTATTTTATCGTTACCGATAGAAACCACAAGGTACTAAGTACATTAGAAACATGACAACTGCAACGCACGCGCTGCATTGTTAACGTTACATTCAATAGAGATTTGCAATACTTTCATCCATATTCCATATTCATCTCTGTCTGTCTACGTTCAATGCTCAATCTCCTTTTTTATTTGACTCTTATGATATTACGCTCTCAGTACTTATAATGTAGCAGTGACTAGTAAATCTGTAGCAATTTTTTGCTTATTTATTACGTAGCTGACGTCATCAGCGGAGTATTGATTTCGATTGGGTTGTCTGTGTGTCTGTGTGTCTGTGTGTCTGTG
>JAHZMX010006022.1:0-12168 GCA_027743895.1 Seira musarum | reverse complement strand
CGTTGCTGTCGTTAGTTTTCTGGAAGGGAAGTATTCTATGCTCACCATTTTAGTATTGATTCCAACGACAGGTTGGAGCAAAATATATCGCGAGCGTACAAAGACATTACAGGAGTCGTTTAGCTAGTTTAAAAAAGTCGCTTCTCGTTTTGGTCTTTGCAATGTTCCTACATTTGACGCACAGTCACAAACAAATTTGCCATATAAAGCTAATAAGAAATTACAGACGTATAAAGATACCTAACCCTCTATTCTTCTTACAAAATGAGATCACAAACTAATTAGCATTTTACTTCTATGCTTTTACAGTAACAAAGCACGCAACCGGAAGCCTTTTAAATTACCCTTGGTCAAATAATTTAACTCAGATTGATACCTAACAGCGCTACTTGCACAGCAAACTTCAAAATTAGTGGAAAGTTTTGGACTTATAATACATGTGGCACTGAAGCAATGTTTTAAGCGGAGCATCCTAACCTTATAATATTGGAGGCGCAGCCAGCTTTGCCACATATTTTTCTCATTATTATTTGCACGAAGGGGCTCTCCTTTGAACTGCAATGAGCGTAATGGACGATCACTTGCTTATTGCAAATATACTTATAATCGTGTCTGAAAAAGAGCATAAAACTAGTCTGAGAACGAGAAGTCCAAATATGGAAATTTTGGAACCCTCCAATCATCAATTACAACTGAAATGTTTTATTCATTGATGGACATCATTAGGTTTAGTTAAATGGCAAGATTTACAGTTTTTTGTACTTTAACGTCAACCTTAACACGACGTAGTTTTCTATTATAAAAACTTACAAAATGCGGATGCTTCAAATTTTGCCTGTGCACCAATCCATCTCGCTAATGTTTGTGATTGCGGCTTCAGCCAATGATAACTTGGAACGCTGGGACCATGCAGCAGCAATGTCTCTGGATTTTTTAGTCGAAAATGTAATACAAGACATTGATAACTACTTCCTAGTGTTGCACTCTTATCTGAACTATTCTAACAATAAACTCTACACAGCGCAAATTCCTCGAGTAATCATTAATGATGATTATGACTTCGAGAGTAGGATAGAGTGTTTAACATCACGATATACTACACCGTCGACCGTTCTTCTCGGACCATTTACAAAATGGAGCTTGGAGAACTCAATGTTTGAGTTTTGTTATACATCATTAGGTTCACAAAATTTGATAGCATTATCAATTCCTACGAATCAGTCGGAAGAATTATCAACGGTTTTTGAAAGTAAAGCATACGCTAAGATTAGGAATTTCCCGGCGTCAAAGGTCATTTTCGAATACCAGAAAAGTCTTTTGGAGATATCTGCAATTACAGGTGAGTAAAATAAATTACACTACATGTGATACGCATGGTGTTTTTATTATAAATAATTTTAATTTGTTACAGGCGAGTACGAAGAAAACGGCGTTGAACCAAATTTTTCTTTGCTAAAATTTCCCACCAAATTTCACAAGCACCTGTTTTGGAACGCAGGAAGTGCAAACATTATTGCATTTGTCTATAGACCATACCGAGAGTACGATATCAAGAAACTTCTTTGTGACGATTGGATTCGTGATAGGTCATTAGAAATTCGCTTCTGTAATGACTACCTCTTCGTTTCCGCTCATCTAGCGGAAGTGCATAACATGACTGTGGAAAGATATTCTAAAGCCCATGAGGAGCACGAAAACTTTGTAGTACGCCTCGAAGTACAATTCATGATTGCGCCTTTCATTTCATTCCCAGGGATGGAATACCTTCCGCCAACAATCAGGAATTCTCTTTATTTTGATGGATTTCAATCAGACGCATTTGTTTACTGCAACGAAATGAAAAAGTCAATAGTGTACAGCTGGTCTACGATATGGATTGAAGCATTCCCCTCCGGACTTTGGCTTTTTTATTTCCTCTGGTACACGTTCCTAGCATTTGTAATAGTGAGGCTAAGCAGGAGTCAATTATCAAAGATCATCATGATGGAGGTTGACATGATTCTAGGTCAATTTGTGGATAACAGGGTTTCTCATAGATATAAATTTATTTTTTCATGCCTTTCTGTAATTTCTGCATTTTCTGTAAATTTGTATGGAAATAATATAATCAGTATGATAGCTGTCCCGACTCCTCCAACTGTGTTGGGAACTTTAAAAGAAATGGTGGAACAAGGTTACAAGATATTAAGACAAAGCACGCCTGAATACTTACTTGAATCATACAAGTTTCGAAATATGTCAGAATTGTTCAATAGTAGCTTCGATATTGTAGAAGACTCCAGATTTGTCGATGCCATAGGGGATAATATTGTAAAACCGGGAAAGCATGCATTCATGTGGCAAAATGACGATGTGAAGTTTGCAGCAAGGAGCGTTGAAGAACACATTGAAACACATTATCAACGTAAGTTCAAATGTTATGAGGTACCGGAAGTTGTGTCTGATGATGCAACGTTTTACCGCATTTACTCAGTAAATAGACATTGGATGGGTCAAACAGTTTCGAGATTGGGAGAAAGCGGATTAAGAAATTATATTACGAGTCGGTCAAATTGGGCTATGAGATTGAAAGAAAATTTTCCGCTTTTTGATGAATCACCAAACAAGGTTGTGGTGTTGAATGACTATATTGATTTTCAAAAGTTAGTTCCCATACTAACGCTATGTGTTTTAGTTGAGTTATTAACGATTGCTTTTGTGTATATCCCAAAAATTATTGAGATCTGTCGTGTACAAATAAGAGTTCTTCATCAGTTTGTTAGGTTTCATTACGAACGAGTTAGAGCGAGTCTAAATCATTAAAAATATGAACTTGAAAACACTCACGGGTTGAAGCTCTCGACCAATAAAAGTTGATTTGTCACGTGGAGTTAACTCTACTACTTTAATTACAATAAACATGGATTTATCTCGCTAACATAACTGGCCAATTTACCTCTTATTCTGAAAAGCCCAATAGGCTCAAGTCGTCTAACCATATGTATTCGTATATGATTCCATCTAATCAGTCTTGCCTAACCGGAAATGAAACGTATTGATTCATATTGATTTTGTTTTGAGTTTTCGACCCCAAACGATCGAAACCATCATCTGGTAAAACAATAACGGCTGCGTGAAAGGTTGAAAATCTTCTCGGATAAAAATAATATATAGCGTCTGATAAATAGTTTAGCTTTTGAAGGTTTTAACAGCATTTGCAACGAGAAGAGTCAAGCGGAGTTAATTTAATGTTGTTTTTGTAATGGTTCTGTTGAACTTTGAATACTAATTACTTCGCCGTTTTTGCTAATCAAGCAGAATTCTTCGCATTCCTTTGGATAGATAATTTTTTGCAAAGCTTTCTTTCGTTTGAAGAGTAAAAGAGGCGTGAAAGTCATACCAGATATCTAAACGCATGCCCAGATACAAAATAGTCTGTGCTGTTGTACGAGTTTAAATTACTCGCGTTCATCAACACGTACCTAAATATTTATATCACGTCAAAAAATTTCTAACATATTTCAACGTTCTTGTTAGCAACAGCAGAACAAATCATTCGGGTTCGCTCAGACGGACATTGCTTAGGCATGAGCATTAACAAATGCAAATTACTACTCCAACATTAAATTAGATGTTATGAAATGAGGTGACGTCAGGGCAATAAGGGGGAGATGTGAATGTAAGTATCTCTACTACTGATGTTGTGAACTTCTTAATTTATATAACAGCTTGAGACAAATTTATTAAAAAATTATTTTACTAAATCCCAGACAGGTTAGATCAAAGTGACGAGGATTATGATTATGACCACCAATCTAATGAAACTACTGAGCCACCCGTTGATCATGGGGAGATTACCACGTTAATTCCAACTTCAACCACGAAAGAAGCTTCCTCTACGACTCCACGAACGTTGCCCACATCAACTGAAAAGACCAGTTTCCGGACCGTCCACGAGACCTACAACAGGTTCTGCTTCAACAACAACTACTACGAAAAAGTCGTTTTGTAACTTACCACTGCATACAAACTTACCACCTTGCGCAACCTGAGATGAAACCGGAACGAATCCTCCACTTTGGTTGAATATCAAATTCAAACCTACTCAGAACGGAAATATTCTTTAATAATTTGTAATTGAAACGATGAACTATAGCTACGAAATAAATTATGTTCCTAAAAGCATTAATAAAAATTAGTTAAATTCAATTCGCGGCTACCTAATTAATTTATATCTGAGACTAAGTAAAGAGCTTTGGATCGATTCATAAACATTCTAATCTTAAGGTTCATGATTAGAACTCAGCAACCGTTTTCGTGGACATTTTTTAGCAATATTGTGTTCTAAATACCGAATGGTGAAGCTGGATCTATATTACTGAATTTTATTTCTTACGCGGTTGGATAAACAAATGGGAATAGCATTATTCGTTTCAGATCCGTCTTTTGTTTTATCTCGTCTTTAATCGCTACTTATACGACTTAAAAAAATACGAAAAAAAACTTTGTCAAGTCAATTTATCGTAAATTGAAATAGATTTGTAAGTATTGAAGATAATGAAATTCGATTTGAAATTGATTTGCTAAATGTTATTTTTGCTCAAAAAATTATTTTATTTTGTCAAATTACAACTACCCAGGGTTTAGCGGTTTTTTGCTTGATACTTGATTTGGTATTTGTAATACTTTCTATAACGTTTTCACGACTAATGACAAATATAATGACGTACTCAATATTAAGATTAAGTTTACTTGTTTAGCTTTTCAATTGGACTTTTAATTGATTCGCGTGTCGTTTTGTAAATGGAACGGATCGTCTGAACAAAACAATACAACCTAATAGTTTTGCGCAGGTTCTGAAAGTGTGCAGGTCTGTCTGGAATAAAGTGACTAAAATAAAAAATGTCCTTAACAGTTGGTTGCACCAGAATTTACTTAAACTATTTCAACCATCTTTTCCACGTTCCATTTCAATTGAACTATGACTGTTTCAAGGGATATCATATTTCAATTCGTGAGGCACCTCAGAGTTTGGCAGTGCAAATGTATTTCAAGTGCATGGAAATTATTTCCCCTCTACTCTGGATTACATTCATTTGCAAAGTTCAAAATTTATTTTCGCACTGGTCCACCAAGCAAAACATGGAAGAAGCTGCCCTCTACGTTTTTGGTTTAGCAGCAGCAACATTGGGTTTGGCATCCAAACGATTTGGAGAAAAGTGTGGAACAGAGCTCACCTATTTAGTGAACCAATGTTTCAAGCTTTTGCGACCAAAACGGAAAAAGTTAAATATTTTTACAAAACTCAAAATCGATCAAGACTTGATTACGGAACTATTGGTTTATCATTTAACAATGATTTTGTCGTTTTTCCCGTTATTCGCAATATCAATCCCGATTGCTCTAGATTTTGACTTTACCTATCTGTCTGTGGAAGAATACTTTAGAAATTTCAACTCATTTGCTTATATCAAGTGGGCAACAAAATCATTCATGGGTTTGATTTACGGATTGACTGCGTTTCATTTAGTGTTCATAAGCTTGTCGGGTTTTCTACAAATCCTTATTATTGCGGAGTCGGTTCAACTTCTGTCCTTCAAGATGCTTCCTGTTCCCCGTAAATCTGCAGCTAAGTCCTCCAACTTCGCATTTGCGCAGTCTCTATTCTTCTTTGTAAAACTACAGCTTATCATTGGCCTTGCTCGTAACACAATGAGTGATTTTTTGGCTGTTCTACTGGCAGCTAATGTTGTGATTACGACTGTGTGCAATTTTTTTGTAATCATGTACTCTCCTGGAGAAATACCGACTCTGTTCTACATTTTGTTTTTATTAATTTCAATTGTATGCGCTGCAGATATGTTCATCATGATTAATTTGGGGTCTATTCCCAACCGAAATGGGAATATGTTTAAGGTTATTTGTAAAACTCAAAACTTTACAAAATATAGGCGGAAAAGGTTATGTGCGTGTCCTCAAATCGGGTATCGGGTTGGGCCTGTGATGATGGTAAAAAATAGTACGGCGCTTACAACTGAAGACGTTGTGCTCAATGCTACTGCGACTGTTGCGTTAATGCAAGCTCCTTTGTCGTAATTACAAATATATGTTGACTATGTTACCTGGTTGAAAAGCAATTTCTAACTCATGATGTAGTGATTCTTTTGAAGAAATAATAATAAAACAAATATAATCAGAACAGAGTAGACAATTTGTATCGTAAATTAAAAATTGCAAACTTAAATCTAAACAAAAGTTATTTGAACAAACTCAATTTTGTTAACTATGGCAGCATACAAAGCAAAACTTTTTAAAAATAATTTCATTACGTTTTTAATTTGGCAGTTTGGCCAAAAGTCATTCACCTTTTATTCGTTATCAACTCGCATCGACAAAGACATAAATTGGAGTTCTTTTGTATGTTGAATCGATTAAAAGAGTTTCAAGAGGAACTTAACAAACTCCCTTGTGAGTTGTGAAATTGATTTTATAAATTTCACACCGCCGCGATTATGAGCCGCCAATTCAGCAGAGACGTCTTTGGTGTGCAGCTTTTAATATCAACAAACTCACAATATGGGCCGACCGGACCCCCATTTTTCAGAGATCAATAGAGTGGGGTTGAAAACATATAATCCAAAAAAAATCTGGCAGTATCCAAATGAAGGAGGAGGCAAACATCCACAGTAGCAAGTGTCCACAGCGGCAAGTATTTATCGAGCAATTTAGACTGAGCAACTACATACAATATAAATTGGGTTACTTGGCATCCATAGAAACTTCTATACGCGCAATCAATTTAAGGTAAAACTAATGGATTATTTTAACTTCTATCGTGACTAGGGAGGACAATTGCGGGAATAGTCCAACTTTACCTGCGAATTTTAACTTACGTAAGGTATTGCATGTTGAAGACAGGAACAAATACCGGATATTACACGTCAAAGCTACCAATTTTGCAGCGAACACCAAACCGCTGTTGAAATCCTTTAATGTAAAAAATTATTTGCGATTCCTCACATGTCAAAAGCAATTCATCTTGTTTGCTCGTACTAACTTACTTAAAGTTAGAATTTTTTGAGCTGATTTTAATTCGCATGTCTTTTAATACGTAGTCCGGACCAGACATATTTTCATTTAGTAAGTTTTCTAAATGGCCAATTTAGCATTCAGTTTTAACAACTAAGTTAAAATTTGGTGGGAAAGATTTGTCATTACAGGTTTTCAGACTCGACTTTGTTTGCGAATTGATCAACGTTAGAAAAGAAACTTAAAACAGAGTTTTTCCATGCATTTCTATACGAAATTAATTTACTAAACTAGACGATCATTTAAACGAAGGAAGATTCTAACAAACAAACGCAAGGAATAAAACATGCAATGCTTTCCCAATATTTCAATCAATCAATCTTGATTAACACGCAAACCTTTATCTTCGTCCAACATATCTCAAGTGATAGATACCACGTGGCATATTACATGATATGACATTACCGGATATTACTAGGCAGAAAAAGTTGCCCTGAGCGTGCTTTTGCTTAAACTATAGACACCAGGCATGAATCAGGCGGTTAAACCGAACAAATCTTCTCTATTCAGTTTTCCATTCGAAGCTTAGCCCCTCCACTCTCTGGATTTGCCACAGCGTTTGCAGTTAATAACTTTCTCTCTTTCGGAACAAACTCTTGAGGTGGGTAACTAATAGAAATTCAGTTCTGTAGCAAAGTTTTTGGAAGTAAAAGTTCCACCTTGTGTTCGTAGTTTCCATATATCCCTGACAATTTTTTGCAAACACAACTAAACAGAGCAGACCGCAGCGGACTTATTAGTTGTAAAAAAACATTCCTTAATTGCATCGACTAATTTACTGAAATTTCATCTTAACTCTTCACAAAACCGAGAAAAAGGACTTACGTGGTGGCAGATGAACTGTAGCAGGCAAAGCCCGCAGTAAATCTAAGCCTTTTTTGGTTGTAACTGCACCGGTAGTAACGCATTCTCCCGACATCAACACGCGTACGCATATTTAACCATTTAAAAAGTATTTATCTTTGAAAACATTTAAAAATGCGTCCAATTAAAGTAATTGTAGTAACAGCGTTCATTCTAACGATAAGTTGCTATGGAAAACTACTTATTTCGGAAAATTTAGCAGGCTCACAAATATATAGTTTGCAGAGTGAGTACGTCGGTAGTGTATTAAATCCACTTCCAACGCTCATAAAAAGAGCACCACAAAACTATTTATTGTCCACTTTTACGAAACTTTTAAGATTATTTATACCCCTTTTCATGGTAACGATGGCTTTTTGATCACAACGAATATTTATTTTCACAGGTACCCCCAACTAAATGCAGCAGCCAAGACAAAAACTTCATAGCGCAAGGTAGACTGGGCATTTACCTAAGATGTAAAATTGGTTATGCCGTATTATCTCGATTTAAACTCCAGTTACTTCACGTCTATAGAAACTTCTCTACAAGTAATCAATATAAGAGAGATTTAATCAATTATGTTGTACTTTATCGTGACTAAGGAAGATAATTGCGGGGATAGTCAAACTTAACCTGCGAATTTTAACTTTAGTAAGGTAATGCTGGTAAAAGACATGAACAAATACCGGATATTAAATGTCGAAGCCAGAAATTTTTAATCAAACGCCAAACTGCTGTTGGTGGTGTTGGTGGATGGTTTAAACGATGGAGGATTCTAACACAAGAGCGCAAAAAAAGAAAATAGGCAATGCTTTTTTAATATTTCAACCACAAAAGAGGTGATTTTTCTTGCTAAACACGCAAACAATTATCAATGTTCATCAGACCTCATGTGATAGACATTTCATGACTGGTTATACTGGATATTACATTGCCGAAAAAAATGTGCTGCTTTGAAGAAGCTCTGGCTGAAACTTAAAAAAACCAGGCTTTTATCTGGCGCCAATATGAAACAAATCTTCGATATTTAATTTTCCATTTGAAATATAGCCCTTCGACTATCTGGATTAGTAACAGTTTGAATTTAAAAAATTTGATTCTTTCAGCATAAATTTTCGAGTTAAGTGAGAGAAGGCCTGTTCTGTAGCAAAGATTTCTCAAGTAAAAGTTCAACTTGGAGCTCACAGTTTCTTAATTACCTAGACTTTCCTTGGTAAATACAGCTACTCAGAGCATATTGCAAAGGACTTGTTAGTTAAAAAAGTTTCTTTGCATTAGCTAATTTACTGAAAATTAATCCTGTTCACAAAACCCAGCAAAGAGACTTACGTGGTGGCAGATTCACTGTAGTACGGAGAGCACGCGGTAAACCTAAGTAAGTTTTGGTTGTAATTGCATCGATATTATTGCATTCTCCGTACATCAACTCGCATTCATTTATACAGCATTTGTCTTTGAAAACGTCAAAAAATGCATCCAACTCAAGTTATTGTAGTAACAGCGTTCATTCTAACGATAAGATGCAATGGAAAACAACTTATTGCAGAAAATTTGACAGGCTCAAAAATATAAAGTTT
Source organism: Seira musarum (assembly GCA_027743895.1). Taxonomy (NCBI): domain Eukaryota; kingdom Metazoa; phylum Arthropoda; class Collembola; order Entomobryomorpha; family Entomobryidae; genus Seira; species Seira musarum. Next base: position 2,677 of record JAHZMX010006022.1, on the reverse strand, counting down.
ACAAAGTGAGTACGTCGGTTTTGTATTAAATCCACTTCTAACGATCATAAAACGAGCACCACAAAACTATTTACTGTCCATACATTCTTTGCAATTTCAACTCAAACGTGACATAAATGAAGAAAAAGTGAATTTGGGGGATATACGATTTCTAACAATCTTTGCAATAAACTCAAGCCAAGTATTTTACTGGTCTGTGAATTTTAGGTATACACAACCTATTCATATAATTATTTCTTCATTTGATATCTCTGAGTCAAGGACTGAATTAGCCCAAGTTTACCAATGTCTACTCCGAATATCTAGCGTACTACTGCTTCTTGGCTACAACAAGTCTAAACTTTTGTCCAGAACGTCCCTTGGAGGTCTGTGGGAGCAAACAGTCCGACTGCTACCGCTAACAAAGCTAATGATTGGACGAATGTCAAACGGCAGTATAACATACACAGTAGAATGTGCTGGATATTGTAATCAGCAGGACCTAACAGACCGTGTGTGGACTTTAGAAAGCATAACCGAAATATTTAAAAACCCAGTAAAATTTCACAGGACCCACTTTTGGAATGGGAATGGGAGAAATGCAAACGCTTTTATAACACCCTTTAATGAAGAATATTACTGGCCCGAGTTTTACGGTAAGGATAGACACGCCTGCTCCAAGTTATTTTTACGGAGCAAACACATGTTATTCTGTGGGGTACATTTGATGTCAGCACTGATCATGGATACCGCCCATAATATGTCGTTAAAAATATTTTCCACCAACATTGTATCTGAACGTGCTGATCCCAGTTTGTTTAGTGATGTCTCACAAAATATTTATGGATACGAATCGAATGTTGACAACCTGCCAGCTTTTGAACAAACCGGATTACATTATTCGTTATCATCGGAGGAACTGATATTATACTGGTATAGTGGCAGTGAAAGCGGGCCCTCTCCAAATGTGAAGGTTTGGTTGGAAGGCTTCACAATCGATTCATGGCTTCTAATACTGCTATCCTCCCTTATGTTTGCATTCGTCCTGGCAAAATTGAAGTCTCCTAAAAGTTCATCCGCTTTAGAATTATATCGTGTTGTTCCCATTTACCTGAGACAATTCCCATCACGAACGGGCAACACCAAATCCATTTATTTAAGAATTGCAGCCGTATCAATGCTTATAACTACTTTGTATGAGAATTGCATTACTAGTTCAGTGACAGTTAAAATTCCATTTACTGGATATGAAACAATCGATAATTTTTTTAAAGCAGGTTACAAAATCGTCCATGATAAGGCTTTTGGGCTCGATTTAACAATTTACGAACAAACAATTATTCAGAAACGTCTTAGCTTTAAGGTTCAAGATGTTTTTGTTTCTTCAAACAAGTCGTTAAATTTAAACGAAACTTCGGCACAATTAAATAATAAGTTAGGTTTCACTACTGCCGACTTCAAAAAGCAAACTTATGGGCTGTACCACTTAAAGGTTTTATATTCCTACGGAGAAAACAAAACAAGACGTTGTGGCTACTTGAAGGAGCCGCTAACAACTATTATGCTATATTGGACAATGTGTACAGTTAATCGGGACTGGATGACGGAGACTCTTGAAAGGATTCATCAGTCTGGGTTACGTGAGAAAATTCAGGAGTTGGCGTCTTGGTCTTACATGCTACAGTGGGGTACTATTAAAATCAATCAAGATATTGAAGAAAAGATGAAGGTGGAGTCCGATGTGATCAACCTGTACAAGCTTTTCCCTCCAGCTATGTTAGTGTTACTTCTTTTATTTCTATCACTCGTCCTGTTTTTTCTAGAAAATTGGACGGTTTTTACAGCTAATGTTTTGTGGATTTTAACAAACGCACACTGTATACGTGAGGTGAAACGAATTTGTATCTTTAGATTCGCTGTTAGGAGTGGTGGCCGACTTGTTTTTAAAAAACTGAAAAAATGTTGTGTCGTATTTAACAAATTTATTTAACCATTTACTCTCGTGTAATCCTATGTCATTTCCTGTTCTTCAATATACACCATACTGTGGTGTCTATATTTTGAGCGTCAATCTTTAGTAAAGATAGTAATAAGGTAGTCAGTAATAATAGCGTGTCCATGGACATGTAACTACTTGTTAGGCCTACAATATCGCGAGTTTTATATTGAGCAAATACATTGTTAACATCCATTCCGAATTAGACGTTAATAACTCACCCAATATGTGTACCCGGTTTATGTCCATTGTGTTCGGCGTATTGATTTTCACGTGATTTTTTTCATGTGATCTCCGTGCATCAATGTTTACTAACCTAGCAAAAAGAAATTCAGTTATGTTTTGGTGTTCATTAAGCGTACAATAAGAGACCCTTGTCGTAAAATGCGGAAAGTTTAACCCACTTTGTCTGATTGTCAAGTCTTATAAAGTTGTATCATAACCGACGGTTATTATTAACAACAATTACCCAGTTTTTCTTGTTTGCATCGAATTTCTGCATATCGCTGGCTTAACTTTTAAAGGAGTCATACGCGAATTATAAAAAATTCGAAAAGAGCCATACAAAAATTATAAAAAAACTCGAAAAGAGCTATACGACAAAATCACTGATATGTAAGAAAGTAAGAAACGACATTTATTGTCTTTGCTTCGAAATAAAACAAATTAAATTGAAAGGGTTAGCGCATAATTCTGAACTCT
>JAHZMX010006021.1:0-12800 GCA_027743895.1 Seira musarum | reverse complement strand
AGTGTCACCATCGTTTTCAGCGTAGTCGAATTGATATATTTCGACTGATTCCGTTGAGAATCTCGATTAGCCGTTGAAACAGGTTACTTGTTAGACCAAATATTTTGCACAGCAGCCGACTAAAATAATGCACCTACATTGAATTAAAACGATTTCATGTCATTCCAAAGGGTGGTCGGTAGGAGTAATCATAAACCTGAAGATATGTACATATTTTCCTATTTGTTAATTTGCCGAATATGCACTGATCGTAACTTTCGGTCTACAGGTAAGACTGATAAGAGGTAAGTGTCCCGTCGCAATTTGCGTTACAGACAATGCACGGTAAATAATTTTGGGTCAATAGTGGGACATTGTGATACACTAATGAATTGCATTTTGAATTGACTATATTGAATTCTTTTTGGTTAGTAACATTTTAATTTGAATAATGTCTGAATTTGTTTCATCGCTGAATTGATCGCATGACATATAATATATAACATGGTTAGGTTTGATTTATACGATAGGCCCGCCTGCATTAATCCAGGTTTGGGTTTGTCATGTCATGAATTTTCAATGTCATTCAAAGATTTACATAGTCGTAAGTTATTTAATAAAAATTAAATGCGAGCTAATCCATGTTTCTTCGTAATTATTCCTAACCAAGTTTCCTCCATCTTCTCTCCAATTTTTGTTTTACAGAAGTTTTCCTCCAAATGGATGTTTTTCCAATAATCAAACCTAACCTATTAATCAAACAGAGACAGAAATTAATTTTTTGGGTCATAATGAAACTAATAGCTACTTTTTCACCGTACATGCTCAGCTAAATGAAAACTGTATTTTACCGGGACAATATATCAATAATATGGTATTAAGTTCTTTACGAGACAGTTGTAAAGACAAAGCTTATTATTAAAACATATTTATTTGCCATAAAAGCTACGGATGACAAGCAAAAAAATTTAATAAGACATGACATGATTTCCCCGTTTACCTCTTTTATTGCATGTATATTGTTGTATAAGTATACATGTATGTGAATAGCACACAAGCTACGGAATGTGTAATTAAAAGGATGCGGTTGACACGACTTGCGCATGTTGAAAATAATAATTTCATTGAGTCGCTAGTTTATGGTTTCTGTCTGTTGTAAAATCACAATCGATAATGCAAAACCATACGAATAGTTATCGTAGTTTACTTTGCTATGCGACAAAGACAATTGAACTCTTGATGGCTTTTCTTTCGAAAATACAGAATGGAAACGTTAAAGGTTGCAAAAAAAAAACACAAATAAACATGTAAAGAAAATTTTGTATGAAAATACGAGGTAAAATAATGCACGTTGAAGGACACGGAACTAATGGTACTAAATATTTAATCATTTCATGGACATGATATGACATTAAACAAATAAGTATAACAAAACCAAGTAGCGATCATAAAGATTTTTTGAAGGTGTTCAATGGGGAAATACGAGACGTGCGTTGCTCGTTCAATTCAAGCTGCATTTTAATGCAAGGAGTGGAAGATTTAGGACATAAAAGGTCGGAATATAAAATCAATAATAGTAATAAAATTAATATTTCAACCAAATATATCTTTATTGTCTTTAAAACATTTAGTAGATGTTGTACGCGGCTCTTAAAACAAATTACTATTACGTACATGCGAGTAAACATTTCTAATTTAACAAAAAATGCGATAAAATTGACAATGGAGAGTTACGTATTTAATATATATCTAATTAACTATCTGTATAATTCTACATAACTTCCTATATATGACTTTATAAATGTATATATATTGAACTTTCTTATGCACACATTACAGTAAAAGGCGAAATAGACAAATGGGAAACGGTGTTACAAGTAAAACAATTCGGGCTCGGACTCCATATTTTTTTCCTTGATGTAGGTATGTGGATTGTGGATATATTATTTACGACCGGCGTTTTTTAGACCGACGGTGATCATCTGAAGAACTGCTACTACTGCTGCTGCTTGATGAGTGACGGCGCCGTTTGTGGGATGATGTTGATGGTTTTTCCTTCTCCCTATGTTTTGATGAGGAGTGCTTGTCATCTGAAGATCGGGATTTTTCTTTATCCTTGCGTTCCTTCCTATCCTTATCTTTAGATTTTGATTTGGACTTTTTCTTTGACTTTTTGGATTTTTTCGACTTTTTCTCCATCCGCTCAAGCTTCCTGCAATAATAAATGAAAAAAGACAACCTTAATCAAACAAACATCAATAACAAAAAATGGTATCACCCTATTCAGACACTTGTACGAAAGAACTTAGTTAAGAAATATTAAAGTGAATAGGATAAACAACTTAATTTTTGACTTACTTTAAAAGTCTCTGTTTTTGTTCCAGTGTTAAAGATCTTAGGAAGTCCGCTTCCGGATCTTCGCTTTCATTTTTAGAATTACTGCTTCCAGGAATAGGCAACTCTTCGTCGGATTCTTCATCTACCAGTTCCTAACATAATTTGAAAATTCATGACGATTAGTGAATTACTTTATTTAGGTGGAAAATTGCTTTAATACAATAATTATAAATCAACATAAATTACCTGGTTGGCACCTGGAGCATTTTGTCGGATACCCAGAACACTATGCTTCAGCGCCAATCCTTCTTCTTCACGCATTTTGTGCATCAAAAGTAGCGGATCCATCTCAACACCTGGTCCATCGTTTCCTTGTCCATACAACGGACATTCACGGTCTAAAAAAGAAGGCAAATACACATTTCCTTTTAACCAAATCACTAAATACTACTACAACAGATAATGCGACATCAAAATGAAGCTCTTAAACGTTTGTTATGCAATAAATACGCTACTTACCTGTGTTAATATGACCCCACTTATGACATTTGATGCAACGAACGTTCCGGACCTGTATTCCAAAAGGTTGGTCTCTAATTTCATCGTTTCCTTTGCAGTAGCTGTAATATAAAAAGTAAACACCTATTAAGTAAAAAGCCTCTCAAATAAATATTCATTTACGTGATAAGTTACGCCTGCGAAACATTAAAAATAAAATTCAGTTATATTTGCTCACTCTTCTCTTGGTGCGTTAAACTTCCGCTGCCACTCAAATTTAAATTCCGGTTCTCCAGCTTCCCGTTCACGCTCACGTTTCATGCCAGGCGGAGGCTCGTATAGAAAATTAACGCTGAGCTTCTCCTTACTTTCTTTGCTCAAAAGAGCCCTAAAAATTGAAATCAGCAGATATATCATTAGGGTCTGATTTAATTTTTTACAGTTTTCAGTCGGACAAATAGTTTTCAACCGTTAAATTTTGTTTTTGTTTGGTACGAACTTGTTATTGTAGAGATCCTGTTCCTTTTCGTATTGAAGTCGAAGTTCCTCTTGCTTCTTCTTGTATGCTTCTGCCTTCTGCTCCGCCATCCATACCCGTTTCAAATTGTCCCTTGACCCGGGATGGAAGAACTTTTTACACATGTAATTATTAAAACCCTTCCCCATTTTTACAGATGTATAAAAACAGTTACAACACTGTCAGAAAAGATGTTTAAAAATCCACTTTCAATTTTACATATTATTTTAGGAAATCAAAGCTGCAAATCATTAAATCCACAGGCCCACTAATTCAAATTTTGCACAGTGAATAAAATTGAATTAAAATCACTTTTATATTAGAATTAAAAATTGAAATCAGACGAGTAACGAAATATTCAAAAGATGTTGTTTATGATGGACGATATTGTCGACAGAAAAGGGTGAAATCGTCATCTGAGCGAGTTTGTATATCAACGGACTCCCTCTCCTCTTTTACCAAGCAATGCAATACATTTGTACAATGACTCAATGTTTAACTTCAATTGCTCAAGAGCAAGCCAAATATGTATGTGTATGTATAATGTATAATATAAGAAAGTAACCAGCTTAGCTTTAGCTTACAAGTCTTCTAATACATATCATGAAATAATACCTTACAGCACAAGCATTCAATTCAACCATTGGATACCCCTCAGCACAAGCTCGAAATGAATCAATAAATGAATCATGCAAAATGAAACTTAAATATGTATGCATGTAACTAAATGGTAACGGCAATCGAGTGAAGATTAGTTCGCTTTTAATCGGCTTCCTTTCGTGAAATCTATTTGTATATAAATAGGTACACACGGTACAAAATAAGATGGCGACGAATGTGATGGTAAATGAATTTGGCGATTTTCTCGCAAGTTCATAATACAAAAGACAAAAAGGTCTGGGAAGAATTTACGGACTAAAAGCGTTTAATTCAAATTATACCTGCCATTTTTAATCATATCAAATTTTTTGAAGTTGCCTACTACTTATTGCAGCTTTAATTGATGTTGATGATCAAATCGCAAAATGTAAATGCAAGTTTGAAGCATAGTTAGCACTTTTTTATGCAGTCAGTCGCTAATTAATCACGCACTTTATTTTTTTTCACATAAAGAATTCTCGTCAAGCATATTATTACATCATCAACAAATCAACCAACACCATTCTTTCTTGCATAATTGACATTGTTTTTATCGAGTCTTCGTAATTTTACAATAATATTCCAGATTTTTTTTTTTCATTTGAATATAATAATTTTGATGAGCAGTTTCCTGAAACTGAGTAACCAGCAACATCCACATTACATATAGATATATATTTCTTTTTAAAATTCATTAAGAATTAAAATCGAAGAGCATCATCATAAATGGTAAAACTATTTAAAATGTATTTAGAGATGTGTATTATGCAAAGAAGAAAAAAGTGGTTTCTTTTTCAAATAGAATAATCATAAAGTAAAACGTACATTACACATGATATGATAGTTAACATTACATATATGTATTTAAGAATCCTTAAATTAATATTTAAGAATCATATCAATAATTACGTAAATGAAGAACATACTGAGTAACTTAAAAGTATCTGAATTAACATTAATTTCCAATAACTAAAAGATTAATTGTTAAGTAATAAAGTTGCCTTTACAGGGGTGTGCCAGGTGGGACCACGTTATTAGCAAATGAGGCAATAGATTCTCCTTTCTTTCCAACAACTTTCACAGCGTATTGTCCTACGTCACTTCCAACACAATTCACGAGCTCTAATTGGAACTTGGTCTTCCCTGGAGTTTTCAAGTGAACTTTTGCTGATTCTGCCAGTGCTTTTCCGTCCTTAAGCCATTCCACTGTGGAGCAATCAATTTTTTTTTTCGAATTCATCGTCAGGTAGATGCACATAATTTTTTGTACAAAAAATGTTTGTGTATTTCAATACCTGATTGCGGGACTTTCTCCATTTCGCAATTGAAAGTGACTGTTTCTCCCTCACGTACAGTGGCGGAGCGTGGGAATGTCTTGAACGCTGGACTCTTTGATTCCTCATTGGGAACTAGAGCACCATAAATATGAAAAAGGATCAACAATGAAAAGGAAAAAAAAAACAATTGTAATCAAACTGAATGATATTTCGTACCAATGACTACAAGGGAGCAAGAGCTGAAGGCTTCTCCTGCATCGTTGAAAGCTTCACAGGTGTACGTGCCGGCATCTTCTGGAAACACCTCAGCAATCACTAAAGTTCTACGGTCACCATCAGTTTCGTATTGGAAGTCCTTGCTTGGTTTTATCTCCTTGTCGTTATGGAGCCAAACCACATCAAACTTCTCGGCGCCTGAAAAAAAATAATAAATGATAATTCAAGACCATTTGTATACAGAAAAATGCATAGGGAAATAAGCGTGCTTACCTTTAATGCGACATGATAGTGATATTTTATCGCCGTCTTTAACAGTTTGAGATGTTAAGTGGTCTATAATTACTGGAGGCTTATCGCCCGACCCTTTGCTTTTACCCGGAGCTGCACCCTCCATAGCTATTTTTGTTTTTTAAAAATTAATTAAATGTATTTAAAACTAATTTATATTTTGTTTTCAAAGAAATGAATTTTCTCAAGCTTACGCAAAACTTTCAGAACACATTGGCTAGCAGTTTTTCCCATGGAATTGACTGCAGTACATACATAGGTTCCTTCATCTTCAGGGAAAACTTCAGGTATCGTGAGAACAGCAACCCTGTTACGATACTTCAGCGCCACTACATCTGAAGAAGTTAATGGCTCCCCGCTCTTTGTCCAACTGACCTGAGGTTCAGGATCGCCTTTAAATTCACATTTGATTTCTAACGCTTCTCCATCCTTCACTATGAGGCTAGCTGGTAGGCCTGAAGTCACCTCAGGCGCTGACATTGGCTTATTATCAGGGACTACAAAATAATATTCAAGAAATTTACATTGGAGGTCTCTCGTCATCGTCACTGGTTATAAATCAAATAATGTCTTTGTCATACGTTCTAGTTCCTTCGTTGACGATCTAGATCTGGATGGACTACCTGTTGCTGATAATTGTTTACCATAAGGCTTCGCTGATGTTTTCGGTTTCGTGTCTAAATTATTACTGATTCCTATTGTAGCTGCAGCCTGTAACAGTTCGCACAAACAAGCATGTGTATAAAATATCATGATGCTAAGAAACGTGAAGTGTAGAATTAGATTTCAGCTTAAAAATTAAAAAAATACCTTTTGGCTTCCGTATTGAGAGCCACTTGATGGCGCGGCGGCAGTGGTGGGTTTACTAATAGTCACTGGTTTCGATATTTCCTTAATACTCTGGGGTTCTGGCATGTATCTACGATCTATATTTCAGCGTCAATTAAAACAAAGTTTGTTAGTTTATCATTTATACAAATGGCAAATTGTGAACTTTTTAAATCGTTATAAACGATTTCTATATGAGCAAAAAATTAATTTCCAAGAAAGTCTCTTTCCGGAAATCATAATTCAAATGGCCTTCCAGCTCCCTCACAGGCCATGTCAAATTAAAAGTCAGCAAAAGTCAAATTATCATAGCAAAATTGATTAATTTCACCTAGAAACGCTAGTGCATTGCAGTCTCACAGTGCCCCTTATTCACTCTTCATCACATCACAAAAAACACCTACTTACTTAAATGTATAAACTCATAGACGCATCCAATCACAAGTTTAACGAAGTTTTTCTTTTGAAGTACCTATCTTTACTGCCTCGACGAGTTAGCAAAAAATTACTGGAATCCCTCCCCAAATTCTTCGGCTCTGAGTTTTGCTAACATTATCCGTGTTAATTGCAAATAGAAAACCAAGTTTTACCAAACGAATTTATTCTCGAGAAAGTACCTTAACCACAGACCCCATTGAAAATATTCTGGAAAATTTACCGTCTTTGTATTGAACCAATCAACTTAAATTAAAAGATTTTTGCATGCAATTATTGAAGTCTAAACAAAATCGTGCATTTCGACTTATCATATGCAAGTAACATTCTATGGATGTTTTGTAAGTTTTAAGCGATATATTATTAGTTTTGCTAACTATTTTGCATTCCTTACACGAGCAAAATTAATCAAGTCACAAACTTTTTTTTAGGTAGAAATACTTGAAAATTAATTATATACAGCACATTTTTTGGTTTTCAGTTACCTCCAGAATACAACAAATTATGCGCTAGTTGGCTTTGTTCAGGAGTGGTGGAATCCCCTGGTAAAAAATGAGAAGAAAGATAAGCGATAACATACAATAATTCCTTCACATTCTTCATTTAAGAACTTTTAATTATGCTACAAAACTACTAGAATTAATTTGTATTTACAAAAAAATACGAGATATTATATAGTTTGTGTGTTATTTTGATATGAGCATAGGTCTACAACGTGAAAAAATATACGTGATTATTTACAATACGATTGATGAATAAACATCATTGAAACGAAACGATTATTTACAAAATGAGGGAAGTTAAATACCTAATAACGGGCAAAACGGACTTGGATTGCATTGCATTGTGCATTACAATGAATGCTTTCAAAAACTCCTGAAAATGTTTTTGTACAACTTCTTGCTCCATGGAATATGAAGCAAAAAGGTTTGTAAAACCAAAATCAATTTCAATGTACATAATAACATAGTCGTTTGAAATGTTCTAAAGGATCTGGATGAGAAGTGTAGTCAGGGTCACGTGAATCATGTCATGAACAAAAATATATATTATGATCATGTTGGGAATAATGTAAAATTGATTCTTCTTTTTCAAGCAAAAAGCATAAGCTAAGAAAAAATTATCAATTATTGTAGTGAAAGACACAAAAACGTTTATATATATAAAAAAACACGCAAACGGGGTAACATTATATTGGATAGAAAGAAAATTAGCTACGAATATTTTTTATCGATCTAGGTCAGTATATCTAAATAAATAAATAATTGTTAGTCGCAAACACATTTCAAAAATGCATGATGTGAAGGGAATGAAAACGACTTCAACCTGATCGTTTTTTATCGTTCCATAGCATCATCAGTCATCGCTGCAGGTTTTATTAGTAGAGAAGCACTTTACTAATTCTCGGGCTAGGCATAATTTGTAGCGTTGCTTGACGCCTGCTGTCCTATCATGGATTTTCTTCACTGAGGCTGGTAACGGGTGGGCGTCCTCGTCACATCATTGAAGATATATCGGTTGCAATTGCAATACTTTTATATGCGGAGATGAGCAAATGAAACCTATGCAGTGCTATGACTATGCTTTTTTAAAGTAAATGGGAATAAGCAAAAAATTGGGATGGGTAATAGAGTAATTTATACAAAAATAACATTATTTGTCTAAAGGTAGGTTCAGATCTCAAAAAATATTTTTTAATTGCTGAAACAAACGCAGCAACAGCAATGTTCGTGTAGTGCAAAAATAGATATAACAGAATCGAATAAAATTATCAAAGCTAATTTGAAAAAAATGTCATGCTGAGGCTGCAGAAAGTTAAAAAAAAAAGCTTAAAGCGATTTGGGATGTTTTGGCGGAAATGTCTTTTGTGCTTGTTTAATATTGTATGCTTATCTGAAGGGGTTCGTATCGAACAACTGAAAATTTCTAAACAAAAATTGAGTTTCAAAACGTTTCAAATTACGAGGGCAACAGGGACGATGAACTTTAATTTGTGTTTGTAATTCGACCAGATTCGGCGCATTAATAATGTTGAACGGAAATAAAGACTGTATTGTTGAAAACAATTACACTGGATATACACAACATGTTTTAATGTAGATTGTTCTTACGCTTTCTTTAACTTTTAAGAATTTAATTTGCAAATTTTAAAGAAAAGAACCAATGACTGATAATTTTATTAAGAGAAAAGCAACGAGACTTTCATGGACTGGATAAAAGTAGCATATAGCATCAGCAAATTTCAGCATGTATTACAGCGGCAGCACATCATTTTTAAACAAATACACGAATAAAAGAAACAAGTAATTTTTTCCGTAAACGATACGCCAAAAACGATCTAATTTCCGCTCATGAAAATGAGGAAAAGGTGTAAAAAGACGCGTACTTTGAAATCGATACAAATACAACGGTTTAATTTGATGGGATATAAGTTAAATTTTTAGCAAGTCGCAAGATTAGATTTGGCGTCAAATGCAAGGAACTGCTGTTTCTTGTGCTGCTGGCTTGGCTGCAAAATTTTAGGTCGCGAATTGTATGTAAAATGTAGCGCATTGCTTTAAAATGTACGTATAGGTTATTTCATATTTAAACATAATAACAGAAATTATGATAGGTACTTAACCTGTATATAGATATGTTGAATATATGTTTATCTAGAAGTCAAATTCATCTAAAATTGTTTCATTTGCGACGAACTGAATTAAGCTAAATTGAGATGTCTCTTGGATTAACTTTTGCAGGAAACCAAACAAAAAGAACTACATGTAACGTCAAGGAAACGAGAAACATTCAGTAAACGATATAAGCTCATTCAACCGTTGTTACACAAGCTAGTAGACGCAGTAGACTTCTCTCATGACAAAGGGTAAAGTACATAGATCTAGTTTAGCTCTATAGATTTGCCTGGAAGCATAATCAAAAAACTCAAACCAAAATGTATTTTTTGTATTATGTAAATGATTTGATATTGGATTTTTAGGCAACTGAGCTTGATCGTTGTTGTCGACAAATTGTACGTGATATGTGTTGATGAATGAAGTCAGCAAGAATATTGATGTAGAGTGAGTGAGGCAAAGCTATAATTTATAACGTATTTTTAGGAGATAAAATAAATAAAACTTTTCTGGCATTGTTGACATGTGACAAATTGCCGTAGTCATTCGGTGCTGTGATTGTTGTGTGAGTACAGGTAAGAGAAGACATTTTTACCTAAGTATGATAATGATATTGAGAGTAAAATTGATATCGGTGAAGTAAAACATAGAGTAGTAAATAGAGTGTAGTGTAGTGTAGCGGAGCAGTAATAATAACGGCAATAACATAATATGATTAATAACTTTTGATAATAAGAATAAAAAGAGAAAGCAGAAAATGTAATTTAAATAAGATAATTTAACTGAACGAATCGTTCACCTTCTACAATCACTACACATGAAGTTTCATCAGAGCCGAGTGGATTGGTTGCGACACAGCGGTACTTTCCAGAGTCCTCAGGTTTGCAGTCGAGGATCTCCATTGTGACCACACCGTCCGCGTGTGTCATCGTGTATTCGTTACGGCCCAACTCCCTGCTACCCTTGTACCATTTTACCTAAAAAACAAATTTGCAAGGTTCTTGTCGTCTGCATTTGTCATGGTCCGAGAAATGAGAAGTGAAAGACACAAAGAAACGAAAGTAGAAATGAGCTTACGGTAGGAGTTGGCTTGCCACTAAGACAACAGAGGAGTTTGCAAGATGGATGGTGAATCTGGACAACACGAGGTCGGAGGTGGAAAGTAAAGAAGGGTGCGGAGTCCCTCTCCTCCTGCCAAGGTTTGACCACTGAAAAGTCCATGAATCATAAAATATATGCAACTTTGACTTTACGTGAGTTTGGGAAATATAAAATGGTATAAGAATAAAAATAAAAACTTACGTCTTTTTCTCACGGCAACGATGAACAACCCCAAAGGCCCCAGTGCCAATTTCCTCCAGAATGTCGTAGTGGTCGTAAACACTCGTCGTTTTGATCTCCACCGGTTGAGGAACATATTTGGAATAAATAGAGAACACATATTGGTCATAGTCTTTGACTTTTTCGTCGTTCCTTCCACGAATTTTCTTTCCAGAGGCGTCTACTTCGTACTCTTTCCTCTTCTGAGCCTTCTTTCCTAGGTCTTTGGTGGTTACCAAGCTGGTCACGTCGCTAGCATCACTTCTTCCGTACACATTCTCTGCGTACACTCGGAATTGATACTGGTGACCCGGACTGAGTCCCGTCACCTGGATACTGAAATACATTTACTCATTAATAAAGATGATCCTGTCGATGATCAAAATAATAGCAATAGTTAGACGTAAGTGTTCCAAGTGAACATTTAATCAACATGAAAGCATACATTTAGTGAATTAATACATAGTACGAAGTCTTTCTTCAGTTCATACAATTAAAAAAAAACATTAACAACATTAACATTATCAACGCCTGCAGAATGTCAAACAAGCTTCGCTCCTTCGTCTTGATATGGAGATGGCCACGAATAGCCTCGAAGAATGAGGGACCAACTGGTTCAGATCAATCACATGATCACACAAAACGACCGCGTCACTGTTTTTTTTAATGAATTTTTGAAATCAAAATGAGAAAAGTAGGTTGCGCGTGCAAATGAGGTTTGACATTCTACAGACATTCTCTATTCGTTCTTAATATTGAAATTTAATTTGTGGAACCCCTTCAACTGATAGCCGACAACCGCATCATCTTGTATTATTGAGTTTCATTATTAAATTATACCTTGTCAGTCTTGTGAAGCCTACACGAATCCATGAAGTCATTGGATGCTCTCTCTTCTCCACCAAGTAGGAGGTAATGCTGGAACCACCATCCCACCGAGGCGGTTGCCAAGATACCACCAAACTATCTGTTCCAACGCTTTCACATATGACGTGTTGTGGTGGATCAGGCCGGTCGCTGATCTGGATTTTCAAGATGGCAGAATCCATGCCCAACTCGTTTTCAGCAACAATAGAATAAGGACCATTATCGATTTGACTGGCGTCTCGGATTGTGAGAACGGCATGTCGCTCGGTTGTTTGAACATGATAATGGGAACCACTCTCAATCTTTTCACCATCCTTGCTCCACGTTATCTTGGGTTTAGGAACTCCCGTGAATGGAATCTTTATTACCACGTTCTCACCCTTATCGAAGAAAGCGGTGTCACGGAATCTAGGTGGAATATGAAGTTTGGGAGCCGTCATTATTATAAGCTCAGCTCGAGTGGATTTTGCTCCTGCCTTGTTAACAGCCCTGCATACATACTCGTCAGCATCCTCACCAAAAACGTCATAGACGGTAAGCATATATTGCTCGCCATCGTGGCTGATGTGATACTTGCCACCGTGCGACAACTCTCTCGCACCTTTGTACCAGGTCACCGTTGGTTTTGGTTGACCAAAGATTGTGCACGTGAACTGAGCATTCTTTCCTTCTGTTGCCATTGCATTCCTCAAAGGAGTTACAATTTCCGGTGGTGAGGCAGCGTTTGGATCTGTAATCTTTACACTGGATGATGATGGGGAAGGCGGGCTCACGCCTGCAGAGTTTTCTGTAGCCACAAAAATTGAATTACTATTCGCTCTTATTTTAAAATCCCTCGAGCACTATAGAGATTGCCGTTTACTTGCAGTGTACGCATGTGGGTTACATGCATTATTACGTAGCTGACGTCATCAGCGGAGTATTGATTTCGATTGGGTTTTCTGTGTGTCTGTGTGTCTGTCTGTGCAGATGATAACTTTC
>JAHZMX010006020.1:0-22791 GCA_027743895.1 Seira musarum | reverse complement strand
TAATTTATAAATCAATGTATCCTGCCATGAAATCCGTTGAGTTTATTGCGACCCATTTTGAGCAATTAAAAAGTACAAATTGTTGAAGCACTTGACGCTTTGGAAGCTATTTATATGCGTTGGAAAAGCTCAAACATTGCTTGCCAAATCCAAACTACAGTCGCAATTAATTGAACTAAACTCAATTACGTTTTTATTTCGGTACATTGGACTTTTAGAAAACCACAGCCTCAGTTATGTGAAAGTGTGAAACTAATTTGTGAAGTAAAGGAAAACATTGAATTATCCGCAGGGTCACACCAATCTGGCATTTAGGAAAAAATCGAGGATGTGCTTCAAATAACCCAGATTTTGCCACTGTCAAAAATATAAGTTCAATTCTCAATGGGGATCTCACTCCCTGCAATTGTAATTGGTCGACCGCAAAAATTCTGAACTTCAAGTACTGCCAAATAACGTCAGTAGAAGTAGAAAGAAGCTTTAGTATGGCAAAATCTATTTTATCGGATAGACGTCAACGGTTCACGATGGATAACTTTGAAAAGGTTCTCATTTGCCACTATGAGCAGGCAGTTCAATCAAGTAAAGAATCGTAAAAATTGAAGATTTTGTACTAAATTATTTAGTACATCTCGTGTAGAAGCTCATATATGCTCAAAACAAACTTTCTCTACTTCTTTAATTTAATAAAATATTGAGGTTAATCAAAAAACTCAATTTTTTGTTCCAAAACTGCAAAAATTTCATGTCCTTTTTATTTTATTTATTTATTTAGTAAACTGTTTTCATGTCCTTTTTTGTCATTTTTTGTGTCCTTTTGTCCCTCCTTTTTTACGAAAAAAATGTCCCTAAATTCTCAAGTCTAATCATAATTCATCACAAAAGGAACTAAAGGGAATTTTCAATTTCTTCGTGTTTTTTGCACCTAAAAAATCAACATGTTCCTTTTCTCCACTTCGCATTTTCTCGGCATAGCAACAAGTTGTTCCGTTACTTACTCACTTGTCTCAACTCACAAGAAAGCAAGGCGTTGTGCTTGTGTCTGTATGAAGCATTATAAGGTTCATAATTTTTCCTTCTAGCCGCGAGCATAACGGAATTATGGCTTGTTTGGCTTCATGGCCTCTTTTGACAATCGATCATTTTTCACTGTTCATGTGCGAAGACTTTTGACATGGTCGCCTGGAAACATTGTTACCTCTCACATTTTTGACTGCCCATTTATTTCCTATGGAAGAAGATTATGGTCTCCGATAAACGGAGAATTTGAATAGACTATATTCATTCTCATTAGTTTCCTTGACAGTACGCTGCACTGTATGCTCTTTGAAATCTCACTTGGCTTCGCATTTATTAGTCAAGGCTTTAAATTCATTCATGCACTTTCATTGTGATTGTGGCGATGTTGTGCTGGTGCTGCTCATGAATGTACTCTTCTTATCAAGCTGACTAATCACATTACAATCTTGTTGCTGCGTTGTACACTCCAGCACAAGTAGAAGATGACTTTAGCCACACCCCTTAAATTTTATGTGAAATGCAGAACAAAAACAAAAAAAAGGTAAAACGGACTTGAATTGAAATGAGAGAGCACCAGAGCAACATCGGATGTCCATGTACTTGCTGCGCATTCGTTTTGTTTAATGAATGCATTCCGTCTATTTCCTCTCTAACAACCATAATAAAAAAAGCTGCTGTTTAGGGTTTCCAGTGTAAATTAGCAAAATCCTACAACGTCAACATAATTTTAATGAAGATAAAATGCTGAGTGAACACATGAAAATGTGAACTTTCACAGGAGTTGTCTCTTCAATTTTTTCTGTAAAACAGCATCGTCATCATCTTTTTTGATTAAATTCATGCTCATTTTTATGCGACCCCTGGTGAGGTGAAACAAGTAGCACACTCTTCACATGAAAGGGTTATTTTTAAAACAAGAAGAATCTCTCATCTTTAGGAATTCGAGGTATGCAATGCCATGCTCTACCACTTGAGTATGTAGTGTACAGAAAGTACATAAGTATTGTTCATTATTTATTTAAGACTACAGCAATGATTTGATTTCAGCTCGAGAAATCTTGATGACTTGACAAAATCAATGGAAATGTTTTTTTGAAAAGGCAGAGAACAAGTGCTCCATTGTGCGCTCCATTACTAATCGTATGCGTATGTCATCTTTAATTCAACGTTTCTCTCTCTCGCTTTCTTTGCTCAGACGAATAATGGAATTAATTTAAATGATAACAGAAGATGAAGGAGAATTTATAACCCAAGTGAAAGTAGGCTAACCACTTGTTTTTAAAAATAGGTTTGGCATTCCATTCCAATCCATTACAAAGTTCAAATTTCAAACTGGTCTGGGCTGGTCAACGTGAACGAGAGACAGTGAGAGAGTCCAAGTCTAGCTCCAGTCGTGATCATTTTTCGATGCAAATCATTCGATGGACTTGAGGAACAGATGGAAACCCTTAAAATACTCTTTTGATAACAATGATAAAATACCAATGAAGTGAAATGCGTGATGGCGGTCAGTAATGTTAAAAATATACGGGATTCCTAGAGACAAGACTAGACTAGACAAGGCATGCATCTGCATCACATCACATCACGGTCACGGCTCCAACTCCTTCTCATTCAATTGTTATTACATGACCGAAATACGTATTAAAATTAGATATTCCAAAAGTGGACTGAGCTGGACCCGGCCTCTGCCTCCAAACCACAGCGAAATTCCTGAAGATTTCCGTCGGTATTATTGAAATGACGATGACGATCAAGTTCATCATGGCTATGACTTGACGGATGACATACGAAGTTTGAGCAAGAGCCGAAAGGCAAGGAGGCCAAATCAACCACGCAGGCATTATTAAAGCATTCAAGCCCTTCAGTTTTTATCTTTATTCAATTTCTAACCATAAAAATCCCGTTTCATAATGCACCAAAAATGGTGAAATGGATTTTTATTTCTTTGATACGATATGGAGAAAAAAAAACAGGTCGACTAAAACTACAGTCTCACCGACACCGACAGACTTGACTTAGTAGTCTTGCATGAGCCGCCGGTCGACTTGGCACCGTAGCCGTGCCACTATAAAAAATATTCCGTGCATTTCAATTACCTCATCATCGTCATCATCATTATCATCATCATCATCGAAGAATTAAAAAATATCTGATCGTGAAAAGCAGGCGAAATCAACCTAAACCACATGAAATGAAAATTATAGAAGCGGTACAATTTAATGTACGCATTTCTACTTGTCCATTTCAGAATTTCGTTGAAATTGGAAAGCAATTTATGCAGGAAGCGTGGAGAATTCTTTGCCTTTAACAAAAAAGTAAAGAATGGCAAAAGAAGAAGGCGGCGGTATGTAGAAACATCAAAGCCTAAAAGCCATGGCTCTATGAACAATAAAGCACTCAAAAATGTCCTGAGGACGGTCATGTTGATGATGGTGATTTGGTGATTGTGCACTGTACGCACAAAAAAGGGAAATAAACTCACAGTCCGAGGCATGCATTGCAATGCACATTGATTAGCGGCTAGTGGAGATTTTTTTTACGAATATTTGAACTGCAAGGGATGGCAATTTATCGACAATTTATGATATGATATGGTCGACGGGACGGACAAAATACAAAGAATTGTTCAAGCTATCTGCTCAATAGTCAATGAAATAAAAAGGCATAGACCGGACCAACCACCGAGTGGCCAATACGCACAATTCCATTGGACTTCTTTATGGATTATCTTGAAAAAATCTCAATGAACTTTATACACTTCATTATTCTTGACTATGACTATGACCAAAAAATAGAAGTGTAATGGAATCGGAAAAGTAGAATTGGATTTTAATATGTTCGATTGTTCAAGAGTCCAGCGAACGAAGGATACAATACAAGGTTAGCAGGATTTTTTCTTTCCCAGAGAATATTTCAGACTGAGACAAAGCGAGAACATTATTTTTAGGAAGAGTCATCTTCATTGTTTATTCGTGCCCCCACTGCCCACCGATTTCGATCTCGTAATAATGTGTAAGTAATGAACATTTTTCGGAATGTTTGCTTGAGGACATGCCAGAAGATGCCTTCGGTTTCCGGAATGCCTTTTGCTCCAAGTAGCATTCTAACCTTCATCTACTTCAGGTGGACTGGACTGGAATGATAGCAGGGAAACATTATCATAAACAACATTGAAAATGCCTTTCAGCGCTTATTTCTTTTTCCAAAAACATTCAAGAAATTTAGATTTCAAGGATTCGTTTCCTGGCTTAATAATGTGGCCGACTGCAACTTTCAGTTTCTCTTTCCTTTAAAAAATGAATTTTTAAACTTGTTTTCCTCCTAAGGAAAAATTTATTTCTGGCCTCGTACCTTTCGAATATTCAACTTCACCTTGATTCCATTTTCATTATGCACTTATCAGTTTGTCCGCATCTCATCTTAGGTATTTTCAGAGGACAACTGCATTGGTCGGGATATTTTTATTTTTGCTTCCAGCACTACGTAAAAATAACATACTTCTTTTGGACTTGAACTGCATAACAAATTTTTTTTGCCTTAGAGCAAAAAACATATTTTCCATAGAAAATCCACTTCTCTTTTTAAATCCATCTCGTTTGAACTGATTTCTTGTCAGACCTTGAAAATATTTTTTCTTTGTTACATTGTATCGCATGAACACTATATCTCATCTCATCAAATCCCTTTCCATTGTCCAGTAAAACACGGAAAAACATAACAGTGTAACATGACTGACAAAACCTATTAAAAACAAAATATTCACTCCATTATCATTAACGTTGCATTACACAACTTTACAAATTTTGCATTCCGCTTTTCTTCACCTGTCAGAGTCAGAGTCACAATCTGTTCTTCCGATCCATTTAATATCTGGATTTGTGATTTGAACATTTGAAGTAAAAGGAATGTCCGTGCCAATAAGCGACAGTATGCTTTTCCTTGGTCTTTAACCTATCGGCTGCGGTGCAATTTACAAACTACAACTACAAACGCTATCACATTAATCAGGAGCAGCACTCAATCCATTTCAGTGTCTTATGAATATTGATGTGCCGCCACGCCAGGGTATGGAATACACGCAAGAGCAATCACCTTTCCGCATTTATGCACCAAGCCACGGAGCCGACACGGCTCCCTTCTTCCAAATATATAATCTTTTTAGACCCAATACACAACCTCTCATCTTGGTTTAAATACTTTTCATAAATAAATAAATTTGAACTTTTTCTCGGGGGCTAAGCCGCTGGTGAATGCATTGCCCTTTAGCATTGTTTAAATATTCGTTTTTTGAATCCTTTTCCTTTCTTCACTTCACGGCTCAATAATTTTGAGTAGTGGTCATCTTCATTTTTAAGTGTCCTAAGGGCACATGAGCAGAAAACACACCTGCACTTTTCCAAGCCAGATAAAGCTCTCGTTTTTTTTTCATATTCACAACTGTTACTACGACGAATATTATAACTGATTTTGAAAACTAGATACACAATAAAAAGGGATCACTAACTCCTATGCATGATCGCATCGCCAAATTCTTTAAGGTTCTTTTTCTGCCATTGTTCCGATTTCTAAGACATTTTCTTTCTAATTTGAAGACTGAACTTAAGGGGAGAAGCTTCCAATTCTATTCAAAAAAAAAAAGTTAGCAATCTCAATATTCCGTTTTCTTGACAGCTGCTCCTGAAGATTTCTATTCTTTGAAGTGGCCGGGACTTCAGAAATCGACTGGAGCAGCTGCCAGGCAACTCAACATTTCGTAACCTTTTTTCCGTCTTATTCATCTTCTCAAAGATGGATTCGACCTGGATTGGACCTTTCTTTACTTTCTGTTTGTAAAAAAGACCACGAACAAAAAGAAACGTGCGTTTCTTTCATTAAAAAAGGTAGTATGGTACACAAAACATTTATCAAGTTACATTCCTTCTCTCAAAAGATTTGATAATGACGACCGCCAAAATATAGCAAACCCAAGATACTACGTCAGGACAGGAGATCAAATGGTTGTAACGGAATGACAAAAGTTTTTCTTCGGCCAAGCCTGCGTACACCTACACAGTACACTTAACTATTGTACGAAGGCTATTCGACTAATATCATGAATCATGACTCGAATCTGGTGTGGCGTGGCTTCAAGCATTAAACAAGAAGTGGTGGAGGAGGAGATGTTGCAAAGTCGCAATTACAACACAAAACTATTGCAACCAGAGAAGTTTGATCTTATCATTGTTTTAAAATATTATAAATCATTTGAGCAATTCAAAGATGAAGTGTAAATAAATGTGAACAGATGCTATCATGTATCGCCTCATCTCTAAATCGGATTTTGAAAATTCATCTTTTAGCCGTTACGATTTTTTACTGGGTTTGTTTCCTGTTCTCAAGGCAGACAGCTTTGACTACAATTACGGTTGTCATTTTTTTTTTGTCAAAATGTCTAGCGAATGTAAACAATCCTACGTGATTTTTCCCACACTCGCATAGCCAGGCCACGTAGCTTTTTTATGACTTTTCCTTCCTCCTTGTTACCTTGTCTTGTCTTGTCATCTTGCAACTGCCATTCCAACACTGGTAATCAAATCCGAAGCAAAATTATCCAGACAGTGAGAAGACGAACAAAAAAAAAGAATTATTATCTTGCAAAAAAGTTTCCAACGAAGGCAAATGTTAAGTAATTGCACTATAAAAGTTTAAGCGTATCATATGCCATGCGAAGCCAATGTTTTTCTTCCGTTGCTGTTCATCTTGCATCATCTAGTCCAGAAGTAAGTTATGAAATGAGGAAGAACAGATCATCCTTCCTTCCCCTGACTGAAAAATACGTTGTTACTACGAGAATGACTTCTTACTACAATCAACAATCACAAGAAAGAAGAAAAGAGAGAGCTCCTTCCTTTAAAAAAATCTCCAGACGAAGCCAAACCAGACAACTGCTTTCAGTCTGGCGTGAATATTAGATTGGCTTGACTTAAACTTTTACGAGTATTTTCAAAACGTAAAGTAAGGAACCCACCGGCTGGCAAGCCAAACCAGACCAGACCAGAAGGAAAAGGGACCAGGTTAAGCCAGTTGTTCGTTGTTTCAACATCAAAAAATACATCTCATGATCATTTTCTTCAAGATGTGATGCGATGAGAGCACATCTGTACATTCATTTTCATTTCGTCTTACGCAACGCAAAAGCAGAAAAAAGGGTCGTTTCTGCCCTTCACGTTTTTTTAGTTAAATCTCTAAGGAAGCTAAAAGGGTCTTCTTCTCTCTTACTCGTAATTATGCTTCGCCTTCATCGTGCTGCTTCTATTCGGGGCGTACCCTTTAAAACACTTTTTTGTACCTCAGATGCGTACAAAAAATATATGTATTTATAAAATTTAATCCTTTCCTGTTTTTGATCCTCTGTGGTTTGGTTTGGTTTCCTCACACCAGAAAAAAATACGATTTACAATTTACAAACTTCTTGTTCCTTTCGGATAGCCCGAGGGCACGAAAGAAGGTAATCTTTGGTTAAGTTAGCAACAAGCTAAGCCAGGAGTCACCCAATCCAGGCCAAGCGAATAGTAAAAGTAGTAAAAAAAATATTTTCTCCTGTTCCTACTACTGCGTGTGTAGCAATATGATATGATGCGTAATACATACTCACCCGAGTCTGGGAAATGAGAATTTTAAAGGGTTGAATGCATGATATATGAGACGTTGACCCAAAACAATAAAAACGTGAGCATCACCATCATCATCTTCATCGTTTCTTAGATATTTACTCTGGAGCTACGTATTTTTTAAGTTGTAATGCAATGCTAATAACAGATAATACTTGAGGTAAGATAATCCTAGTCTTTTTAAGGGGACTTCATGCACAGGTCAAAGTATTGGAACTGAAAATACCACGCCGCATTAATAACAGTAATTTCATCTTGGAGCTGGTAGGAAAATGCACTCTTCCAAAATGGAAATCGTTACGATCATCATGATCGTCAGAAGACGATGCAATATGATTATGATTACTTTTTGACCTATTTGCCCACACTTACAACTAGTTTGGAGAGGAAAAAATTGTTGAGGAAGGTTCCTAAACAATAGACACCGATCCATCACCTGAGCTTACTCAAATAGGTACAGAGTAGTACGTATGTGCAGCGCATATTACTGTGTTTTTATCATATCATAAGTCGTGAAAATGATGATGCAAGCATAAAAATAAACGCAGTCGTTATCTATTTTGAAACTGTTCCTGAGAGTTATTGCCTGTCATAAAAAAAACAAAGGTGTGGCGAGAACAGAATTTGTAGCATGAACAGACTTTGAGGTTTACTAGAGAATTTGTTTTTTCAAAAAGTGGAGCATCAAATTATTAAACTTATCTTACAATTGGGAATAGTAAACGAACATGTGAGATGATGATGAGGCTTATCAAGAGGACACCCTCCTCTCAAGATTAGAGTGCCGGCCGATGTGATAACACAGATCCTGTTTAAGCTTGTTCTTTTTGAAAATATGACATCGTTGTTTCATGTCATGGTGACCTCATCACCGTCTACTACAGATGTCAAAATCCTTTTAGGTTTTTTGCATGTACATATGTAATGCAATACAAAGTTTATAAGATCGTGAATACGGATGATAATGCATACACGTTTGAAGGTGAATTTTAGGGGCTTTTAAAGGTGCAGATTCTCCTTCCCCTTACAATCTAAAGTTGTTTTAAGTTCATGTCCCTTTTTTAGTAAAATAATGCTTCATACGTTTGACTTAGCTTGAACTAACAATGAGGACGAAGGAAAGCTGCAGAACTGAAGAAGAGTATTGGTACAACCCAATTCCATTTTTTTTCATTTTCCTACACCCTCATTTAATGTATTTGCTCAAAACGTACAAGCGAAGACAAAAAATGGTATACAAATACTTCCGAACATGGCATAAATAAGAAGATCGTCGATTTATTTCTTCTTGCAGCTGTACACAAAAAAATTGAAGAAGACGAACGAACGGAGAAAATGAAAAAGACATCGCAAACAAATTTAACAGTTTTTAAAGGCATACGACGCTATATGGATATGGCATACATATTTTCATACTAGAGTTAAATGGCATTATGATACGATCACATTCTCTTGACTTATTTATAGAGGTTAAAAGCGACCGTTTATTTTCTTCCTTCTCTTCTTCAACAAATGACGATAATAGCCAAAGGCAAGAAAAAATATTATGTAAAATACGTTCATTTCACGTGACTCCAACTGCTTAAACTACACAACAGCAATAGCTATACCTTGTTGAAGCCTCCGCTACTCTTCAAAGAAAGGACGGATTCAGACCTCTTCCCGCCAAAGCAGGCAGATGTACGCTTGCGTTTGTACTTCTTTTCTTCAAGAAAATGAGTCCAACTCCAGAAAAGAGTAGTGAGTTCACTCACGTCAGTTCAGCGAAGCGAAAGCCAAGTCAGTTTGTCAGTTGTGTAAGTTGTACGTTTATGCATACCTACTTTGTATTGTGTATTGACTATGCATAAAAAAGATAAGAACTTGTTCGACAAGAAAAAAGCCTGTGGTTTGGTTTCATTGCTTGGTAGTACCATCATCATCATTATCATCCTCATTTTCGCTTTATCTTCTTCGTAGTATTTTTTTCAGAACATGTACCTAATCTATAGTAAATCATGCAATGCAAAAAGCAACATGAATTTTTTCAAAGCTCCTCGGGAGCCTCTTTTATGGCGAAGAAAAATATCATGATCACTACTCACACTACACAAATGTTATTTTTATTTTCACTACACATACAACAAGCCAAGTGATAGAATTAAATGAGATGAGATGATGCACATGTTTCCCATTTTTGGTCGATGATGATTTTTACTACGACTTACTTTTACTCACAAATCAAACCACAATCACAATCAGAAAACATAATATTATTATTTGTATGTATTTGTAGTAATAAGAGGAGAAGCACAAATAGTTCGTCGCAGTCATGGTCCGCAATATCATATCATTCTCACGTAATATCCTGTTTAAGCCTCTTTTTTTTCTTTTCCTTCCAATCACAATCACAATAAAAATAAGAAGTACATATACATGTATATACTTAGGCATTATCTTGACGTTTGCGTTTTGTAGAGAAAGATGAGTTGCATCTTTCATTATTACTCATGTTTTGCGTTCTCTTCGAAGAAGGAAGGAGAGGGACGCAGGGAGCACAAAATTTGAAGATGTTGACGTGTGACGCCATAAAAATGTGACTTTTCCCTCAGAAGCAATTATTCATTGTATGTACTATGACTATGACACGATCTCTCAATTTCAACTAACAGATAAGGAGATAATGTACCCATAGATGCATACGTAATGAAGTCTCAGCTTTTAAAGTCTGAGCATTCAAAGATTTTTCAGATCGGACGATGATGAATACATACAAGCAAAGAAAAAGGGATTGAAGGATTGTTTTTGCTTTATTCAGCGCATCGGGGCTAGACCAGACCAGGTGCCTCATCTCATCTCACACTTCGTTTCAAATAGAATGATGATGATGATGTTGTGTAGTAGTTCAGCCAGATCACAAGGAATGATACGAAGTGAGTCCTCCGCGAAGAGTTTTTCTTCTGGTGAGGCCAAGCAATGTAATGCAAAATCCATTCGAAGAGAAATAAGCTTTGACAAAGCAAGGAACAACCTATTTCATTTCGTTGATTCGAAAGTTCATCTTAATGGCTTCCACTAATTAATTAAGATTGTATGTACTTGTACATTTTCACTCAAAAAAGGCTGGCATTGGAGTTGCCAATTCATTCTTTAAATTGCAATTTGAAGGAAAAAGTGAAAACTCCACGCCATATGCCAAACGAAAAAAAATCCTTCGGGTTGTGTTCTTCCCACAACCACAAGAGAAATTCCATTTATTTTGACCAAATCAGCCAGATGGATAATCAAAATGATCACATCACGAAGTAAAGAAGCTGTCAATACGAGGGCGACTTACTTCCTCCAGACCGGAGAATAATATTCTCATCATAAAGCCATAAATGACCATAAAGTTATTTGAAACCCATGGGCACCGGCATTGCTTCATTTTTCACAAGGTAAATCAAGATGAACCAGATGGTGTGCAATATTACTGAATTTCCTTTAAAAAAAGGAATAATCTGAGCTCAGCATATTTTTAATGAAATCTCATAAAAAGCCTGTCTATTGAGGTCGCAAAAATCAATAGATAATTGCCATACACTTGGGGATTAAAAGTTTTTGAACAATTATCTATCTCATTTATTATATCACCAATCGGACTTGTTTGTTAATTTGATCTGGGCCATGACACATAAGTTACAACTTTTCTTTACTACTGCGATATGAGTTGATACAGCATTTCAAATGAAAAATGCCGAAGAGAAGGTTTCAAATAAAGTAGAACACCAATAAATGCCAAAATCATAATCAGCAGGCGGAACACATCATCATCTAGTAATAAATGGAAACCATCTCAAAATACATATTCATTTTTATTACAGCTGTTCTCTTTCTTTTCCAATGAATGATCTATTATCAATTAAAATCGCTACAGGAAAAGAACTGGAGAAGAGAACATGCAGTAAATACTAACCCAACAGCATTTTTGATTACTTATATTCAGCAAAATGAAGAAGCCCGCAAAGAGAAATGGTTTGGTTGAGTTAAAAAATTACGACATGTGTTTGTCATTTTCCTTTCCACGTCCTCCAAATAGTTTGGCCCTTCGCCGCCATGCGTATCTCATTCTTCTGTCTGGTCTATTTTAAAAGGAGTACTATGAGTTTTGTGAGTAGATAAGTGAATTTGACAAGGATAAGCCCTTCTTTTTTCTTCTCCAGCTAATATATCGCACCACAAAACGAATGAATGAAGTGGAAGTCGTTTACTCCATATTACACATTGTATTCCTCCACAAAAAAAAAATCATATCGTCATCATGTCACTGTACCAGAAGTGACTGTATCATCATATCAATTCTCATCCCATCCCTTTTTTGTCTCTTGAAATGCAGGCAATGCAATTATGTATCCAGAGGGGAAAGAAGGACGACAAGAACAATACTTTCATATCTATCGCTCTTACGTTAGTGGACGGAACGGAGCGAGTGAGTAAAGCAAATTCCATTCATTATTGTCACTCTGAGTGGTTTCATTTTGTTGATTATTGTTGTCTGTCTGATTACGAGTGTGAGTCTGTCTCCTTCAAGTCAAGAATAGTGAATGGCTATAACTGTAGCTGAAAAATAGTGGTAAAAATACCTGAACGGTTAAGCCAGGTTTTAGTGACCAGATAAAATGCATCTTAATTTTCCAACTTGAAACACTATCTTTTCTTCGTCTCCTCATCTCAATAAAGTTGCGCAACATAATTCACGGTGAGATGAGAAGTATTCAATGATTTCCATGATGATGTGTCGAGACTGTTTTTGAAAAAAAAAATGGTTTCTTGTTTCTTTGCAGTCAAGCCTAGTCACAGCAGCCCATTCAACCTTAAGTAGCAATCAACATGAAAAAACGGTTTTCGTTGACAACTGTAATACCTATAGATGATGATGCCGTGTGGCATGGCGTAAGCTTATCTTATTCCGTTACCGCACCCTTTGGCTTTGACGCCCAGAGGACAATACCGACTAACAAGAACGAGCTTGGTTAATAACAGTATCGGTATGTTGTGAGTGAGCCGAAGAGAAAAAAAGCTAGAGTGGGACTAAATTTAAAGCCCTCTTGATTACTAAAAACAATGGGCCCTTTGGTTGAGCTCACCAAGACTGAAGTGTATTTATTTCTAGTCAGAAGTCAGAAGAATCTCAGGATTTTCCCATGAAAAAAACGAAAGGGTTTAACCTTTCCCAGACCCTTTGCATACACTTTTCTTGTCTTAAAGTCTGAAACTGTTCTTGTTCTTCATCATCATTATCATTATCATAAAAATCAAAATGAAAAGTCGAATGTTATTCAGCTCACTTCATGGCAATCTAATATTCCATAATGGAATGTAATTTTATGATATGAATCCTCCCTCTTAAAGCTGACCAGTGAAAACAACGGCACTTGCTCCTGCTTCATCTCATATGAGTGGA
The DNA here is from genome assembly GCA_027743895.1 of Seira musarum. NCBI lineage: Eukaryota > Metazoa > Arthropoda > Collembola > Entomobryomorpha > Entomobryidae > Seira > Seira musarum. The sequence goes on along the minus strand of JAHZMX010006020.1, from coordinate 9,696 downwards.
CGGAATCATGAAATATCTCGCCAGATTTATTTATATTGTGGGAAAATAGGAAGAAAGCTTTTGAAAAATCCTGCCAGGATTCTCGCTCTCTCCATGGGTCGTCATTATGACTCACGAAATAAGTAAATTTATGAACAAAAGTAATTTGAAAAGAGAATCATAGGCTTACTTGTAATCGGTGGCTGCGTCGAAGGTGAGGACGGTGAGGCCGATGGAGAAGGGGAAGAAGAGGAAACTGACTTGGTTCTTCGTGACGTTGGACTACTATTCGAGCTACTGCTACTGCTACTAATACTACTACTTAAACCAGAACTACTTGACAACGACGTCGCGATTTTCGAGGTTGCGGTCTTTGTGTTTGTCGTTGATTGCGAAACTCCTTCTGTGGAGGTGGGTGACGAAGATGATAAATCCTCTTCTTCCTCATCCTCTCCCGTCTCCATATCCAGGATATTAGCAGAGTCCTCTGATGAGCAGCAGGAGGACGTTTCCGGAGAAGGAAGAACTGAAAGCATTGTTGGGGCGATTGTGGGAGTATCAATCACGACTGTGGCCGTTGGCGATGTTATCGTTGAAGATCGAACAAATGTTGTTGTTGTTAACGTTGACTGACTGACTGATGTTTTGGTAGCGGTAGCAGTAGCGGCGGTTACTGTTATAGAGGATATCGAGCGAGGTCTACGTTCTTCCTCCCCTCCACCGCTTATTGTTCGGACGATGAAGAGGGAATCACGCTCAGGCTGGAAGTATAGATCAGAGATGGAGGGGGGGAGTTGATTGTTGTTTATTGTCGTTCGGAGGGGTGGGCGTGGGACCGAAGATCGGTCGCGGTCCATTTGGACCATCGAGCCGGAAAGGTAGGGGAGGCGGGATAAGGCGTATGCCTTCGGTGCGAATTCACTTCCGCTTGAAGAACTATCCATTGATGATGATGTTGACGGTGTAGGTGGAGCCACGGGAACCGCTTCCCATTTGAACCTGAAAATCGAATGACGAAATAATGGATGGAAACTACCCAAAAAATAATAATAAAAATTCTTTTGCAATCGACAATCCAGAAAACTGGATTGGCTTTATTGGATTGGTTAAATTGGTGACTGTAATCATAATCAAATCAAAAATATTTCAAACGTGAGGATATGCATAGGTACATACATGTATGCGAACACGAAAGAAAAAGTTTCAGTATAAGAATGATTGCCATTTCTCTGGTAATAATACGATAATAAGTAGTTTCAGCAAAAAAAGGGGAAATTATGACAAGCCAAGAGTGGACTGACTGGACCTGGCTTTGGTTTCGACAGGTACCTAAGTACGCATTTTACTTCATAAAAATCCACGCAAAATAACAATAACTCATTTTTTTGTTTGGCCGTCCTGTCCATTATTTTCCTATTCAAAGTAAAATGATTTTTTCTATTATTTTATCAGGTGTTTAGCCAATGGCTGTAATCTAGGAAGATTGTTATTAATGTACATTAAGTTTTTAAAAATTGATTTGTATTCATGAAGGATGATCACTTTTTCATATCAAGTATAAGAATCAGCTCAGGTGCTATTAAATTGCTTTTTCCCACAAAAAAGCCTGAAATAAGTTCGTTTGCGTCGACGCAAGAAGGAAAAGAAAACCACAAAAAGAAATTTTGGCAAATCGGAATTGGGAACCAATCAGAAAATAAAATAAGAAATAATGTAGGTGTATTTCTACGGCAATAAATAATATTATGTCAAACTTTGCCTTTTAAAAACTATCCTTTTAAATATATGGAAGAAAAAGAGAAAAAGACTTACGGTCCTTCCATTGGTTCCTCCTTGTCAAAGTCAAAATTGTATCTTCGCTTATCTTGTTCCCTAATCTCTTTAACTTTCTCGCGTGCGAATTGCGCCGCGAGTGGATCCGGAGGTCCGAATAGGCACCTCGTCACAGAACGAATTCTTAAAGGCTCCATAGATGTTCCCGTAGTCCCACCAATCATCCTTGCGACTGACAATGATCCCCCACTATTCACCGATATTGCGGGGGATGAGCACCCCAGAGATGCCGTTTTAAATATTTTTTGAACAATAAAAAAATCTCACGATAAATTCTATTCTCTTCTGCAATTTTCCAGTTGCACAAAGACACGCACACACAAGAAAAGAAAGGAAACGGTGAATCGTGTTTAATTCATAAAAGGGAGAGTGGAACCGAATGTAAAAATGAACTTTGTGTCCGTCTTGTCTTCCTTTCTATTTCTGTTTGGGAGGAATCCAAAGCTAAGTCAATTCTCCCAAGCTCACACAAGCCACCACAAACCTAAACTCAACTCGACAGCAAACAGCACTCACGACTCCGTCTCTCTATTTTCTTCAACCTCTGCGAAGCAACTGAACTCTCCAACATATCATCAGACCAGGGGCATACTCATCCCAATTCCAACCAAAAACCTCATCCAGCCCAAGCAAGCCAGGGAAGAAAACAAGACGAACAACCAAGCCAGCGTCGTCATTATCAACATTTAAGCTCTGTGTAAGTATGTATCACATTTACCATTGCTCTAAAAAAGCCTGAAATCCTGTTGGGCGTCCCAACCAAAATTTCGATAGATATGATGTGATGTGAATGTGAGTGTAACAGAAAAAAGAACCTTTTTATTTTTTTCAGAGCGAAGTTTAGTATAATGTAAGTAAGCCATGTACTTACATTGTACATTGTACATGGTATATTTGTATGCAGGCATTGTTAATGATGAGTATGACGATGAGAATTGAAGATGATGATGGTGACCACTGATCACCACCAAGTTGAAGTAGAGAGCTACAGTTTACACTGATTTTATGTCCGCCCGACCCGACTGTATTGCCCCTTGAGTCTGAAGGAAAAATCCAAGTTAACCACTGGGTTTTTGCGAATGTATTTCATGATACGAATTTTCAGAACTCTTATTCACGATCTTCAGCGACTTCAACAGTAATTAAAATACATGGATGATGAACAGCACTAAAATTGTGTTCACCCAAGAAAACTGAAAATCGTCATTTTTGCACAATGTGTCATTATTTCAACGGTTTATTACACGAGAAAGGTTCACCTATTCTCTTAGTTCTAAGATGCACTTGAACATATTGGTGAGTTACCGGGGTTTTTACTTATATTGATATTTATTGTGCAGCCGCGCTGGAATGAAGAAAAAATTCTAGTATGATATGTGGACAGTAATAGATAAAAGAAGCCGGAAGCAATCAACAATCCAAAGCCCATTCACTCCCAAGGCTTGGGACGGGCGGGCAAATTTTTTCAACGCAGCAATCCTCTAGTTTAATGTTGAGAGAAAAAGCCTCACTTTTTGGGTACCTATTCATATAAAATTCACTCTGTCGATTGTAAGTTTGCTAGGATTATTATAAAAGGAAAATGAGGGGAATGAGCTTTTCCCCTCATATACTTTCTTGCATGCAATACAAAAAAAGTGATTTTTTTGCTTCTGCTGCTGCCGTTGTTGATGGTGGTAAAGTTGATGTAGTTTTTATATGTAACATTGTATTTCATTTTGTGGGGGATGGATAATGCAATGCAACAGCAACTCTCAAACTCATTCTTCCAACCTTCATTGTTATTAAGCGATCGGGGAAAAAAAAAGAAGTGAAGCCACTTTCAGTTCAGCCCGAGTCCTGTCTCAAATAAACGAAGCCCGGTCTGGCCTGAACTCTTTTTTTTCTTTGCTTGCTAGACAGAATATGTGTAGTGAAAAAGCTATCTAGCTAAGCTAAAGCCTAGATGGTTTTTCACTTCGCAAATTATCATGTACAAGTAAAAAATGTAGATCAGAAAATTTTTGCGGTGTTCTGGCATGGCTTCATGCCTCCGGCTCTGAACTTATGCTTGGGTTCGATTGAGCCTGAATACAATTCTCCTGAGTTGTCAAAAAGAGCTGTAGAGATTAGAGAATAATGCAATGGACTTATTTACATGTTCCATTTTTCTTTAATTAAACTTTGCATTCGCATTCATGTTTGTAAAGACACAGATTTGGATTGGTAAGAAGACTCAAGATTATAGAGACTGCACCAGCTCCATCCTGTAATTTATGTATGTATCTCTCAAACGAAGGAAGAACTTCGATTCTTGTAGTTCGCTTGTGCACGATGCACAATGCACAAAATTAATGGAGTGATTATGATGCAGCTGTGTACGTAAATAAATTCATTTTTTATCGAAACTTTACGCAGAAACTGGCTACATTTTCTGTGACCTTCGTCGGACACTCCATTTCCTAAAAAAAGGTGAAGGAAAAACCTGGTTAATTTCTACATGCATCCATACCATTTTATTTTAAAAAAAGCTGGAAAGATTCATGAAATGAAAAGCCATAATTGTAAAGTAAAATTACGATGCAGCAGATAAGAGATGAGCAGTTGTTCGGGATGTAGTTTTTGTTGCTAATAAAACGTTGCAGTATTTCTAGATTGAGGGAAAATAAACCAGGAGGAGAGGAATATGTAATGTGCATTGCATGACATGATTATTTGGATTTAGTGCATGCAATGCAATTGAATGCTGCACAAATCACAATCAAGTTTCGTTCTAATAACCAGAAATCATCATCATATCATGAATCGAGAAATGATGGTTTCTATTCCAAAAAAAAAGCACCAATGGATGGGCATGGAATAAATTGTATGTCATGTATTTTGCTTCATCACATGCTCCATAATGATGATAACAACTGCATTTTGCATTGAATGGTGTGCATGCATGCAGCCAAAAGTTGTTCCTTATGCAGCATGCATCCTGGAAAATTCTGGCAAATGTTCAAATCACTTTATGCAGTAATGCCAAATGGCAAAATCCTCAATTCTGCTGACTGACGACTGCGACTGACATGAGAAAAAAATTAAAAGCGCAATGATTTCATGTGTTTTGTTTTGGAAGACGACGAAGGAAATGATTCAATGATGCACTATCAACGAGTCTCATCTTTGAAATGAAGTACAATTTTTGCTGTAAGTGGTTGGATGCATTTGCATTTCATACAAACCACACACATTCACAATCACCGGTAGAGTTGAATCGGGTACATCTTCACTTTTAATTTCAAGGTTAAAATTTAATGCACGGAAGGTAACAAGGGGTTGAATTTGAGAATGAGAACATGAAATTATACCCCAAACTATGGGAATATTTTATTCTGATTGCAATAGGGCGTCTGGTTTGATGTTTGACGAACAAAGGAATTTTATGATGATTATTTACAATTGACGGTCTAGTCGCCATCTGCACTTTAAGTCGTTGACTACTTAGTGGTACAGCTTCAGAAGCTATATGCTTCGAAAGGATGCCAGCAGGTTGGATACTGTCAATTCTTGTTCCAATTTAAATGCTATAAGTATTTCTGCGTCCTCCAGTTGCAGAGAGATGATAATAACATTTTATCTTCTGACTTTTCACTATCACATCGTATTTAAGTTCTTGACAATTTTTGCACATAATTATATGCTAACAATTGATAGAAATGATATAATATGTCACGTGAACGTTCCGTAATCTCTGATAAAATGTTAACCTTCCTTGTTCAAGTTGTGATGAATGAAGTTCGATATATTGGATGCAATTGAGCAATTAAGTTTCTTTTTTTAAATTGAATTAACTTTAGGTTAGATTTCTATTGCATTGTAATGAGTACATTGTATTTGTTCAGGAAGCAGACGGAATTAAACAAATGCCTTCCGTTCCCTTTTCCTCCGAAACGAAATTATTAATTTCATTTCAATGTCAACTATTATGACAAAAAAAAACAATAAAACTGTTAAAACAGCGATAGTGACGTAGCTGATAAAGGTTTTCAGACGTCAAAGTTGTCTCAGAGTCCTGTTATAATGTCTCTCAAGCTCCATAGGCTGTCGAATTCAAAATTCTTTTCATTTGGTCCGACGAATTTTTTACTTGGAAGTCATGACAGCATGCATGAATAAAAAGAGTTTGAAAAATCTGTCGAATGAGTTACATATTACAAGCTATATTGCATATTGCATGAAGAAAGCTTTAACCGTTTGTTGCCGTTGACCGCCAACAACTTTCAAAAATATAAAATAACGGTTATGCTCAGTCTTAGGACTTTCGAATGAGCTATCACGATGTATATATGTTGCATTGAAAAAAATTCAACGGCCTCCTGCCCTTGACAGTTAAAAAATTTCGAAATTCCAAATACACAGTCTGGCTAAGTTTTTTATGAGCTTTCAAATAGCTACCACAAGCCATATTATGTTCCATTTGAAAAAAAAATTCAACCGTTGACTCTGCCGTTAATAGTAAACCAAAAATTTAGAAAAGTAATAGGTGTCGTCTCCAGAACGCAAGAAAGCTTTGTTACAAATTTGAGGTCAATCGATGGCCTCGTTCGAGAGTTATCGGCGGACGAACAGACAGACAGACGATCACATCATTCTCAATACTCGCTTAGCTACGCTACGTAATAATCCATGATATGCGCTGTCGTTATATCAAGCGCCGATTCTATGGACAGCTTCAATCGTCATTCATACCAGTTATATGATGATGAGAGCAGAGGTCGGGATAGATAAGATTCTGCATTTCCATTTCCACTTGTCAGAGCCATGTCAAGGTAAGGGGAAATGACTTTGAATGGATTTAACAACCTCCAGCCATGATCATCATGATCACTGCCACATATTGAATTTTTTTTTCAATATATAAGCCCTTTAAAAATACTGAACTATCCGCTTCCATACACTGCCACATATAAATATATCATTCCTGCCACATGCACCTCATCAACGTATACCGGACAGACGGAGGAATAGACAGTCAATCAATCAAAACCATTGTATGTATGTATTAATGTCACGACACGTCCGTCGCATTTTTGCATGGGGACTTCAAAAACAACTTATCTTCTCGCAATTTAACATTTAAATAATCCAAGCAATTTTTACCTCAAGCAAGTATTTTTGCATCGGTGATGAATATTCAATAATTGAAAAGTCCGTGGCATGCAATAAATTACTGCACTTTTCCTAGAATCCAGACACTCTTTGCTACGCACGTATGGAACTTTATTTTATTGGAATCTCTTAAAAATTCACAATCTACAGTTTTTCTTTGCTTTGTTCAGAGAATGCAAATGAAGATGATATGTGCACGTTCGTCACTCATGGCAAGTTTCTTAATTGCCCCTTGAGTATATGATAACGCTTATGATTTTAATCATGTCCTTAAAACTTGTGTCAAATTATTGACAATCGAAAATCCCCCGACTACGATTAGATAAGATTCAATTTTTTCGTAAAACTTCCCACTCCAAAAACGAAATGCATAGATGATCTTCTTAATACGGTGATGAAGCAGGTCGATCTCGATCGTCAACCTCTTTAATCATTTTAAATGATCAAGGTAAACATAATTCTTGATAGTCTGGAACTCAGTTCCCTCACAAACAATAACTGGATATTCTCTTCAAGTTAGAATCATAAAGTAAACAATTTTCAGGTTGGAGCCGAAAAAAATTAGATTTTGATTTTTTGAGTATTTTTCCGCATACATCAGATAAAAAGTTCATCATTGCGTTTGTGTTGCATTCTGGATTCCAGTTTCGTGATCACAATAATAATAAAAACAATGGGAAATTCTTAGTTCACGATTATGATCCAGAGTCAATAAAAAGGATGTGTTAGTCGGTAGTCGAGGAGCTATTGAGTTCTTGACATGCCCAATGTCTAACCACATGAACTATTGTGTATTGTGTATTACTGGCCTGGCCAAAATTGTTGGATCCACACTTCGCTTCTTTTGCATGCTTAATTAAAATGTTTTAATGAGGCGAAACAAGGAAAAGATTGGAATGGACGCCCTAATCCTTATTGTTCGTGTAATCATCTTCATCACTATCAATCAGAATTCAGTGTTTCAATCATGTTCTTAGGTTTCATACCTTAGCTCAGATGTAAAACTCGAATGGGATTTTTGAATAGAGTGAGACTGGACGCATTTAAAGAATTTTCCCATTCACTACAAACCTTAGCATACGCTTATTTATATTTATTACCCAGTATATTAATATTGTGTCAGTGAGTGGTTTTAGCAAATAAGGATAAATTTCATGAACACGCGCACTCATAGGAAAGTGTCACTCTTCGTGTTGCGCAGGTAAGTTGTTTCCATTATTACCGCATTCGCTCGAATATGAAGTACAATCGAAAGTTTTTCGATTCGTCGCAGCATTTTTCAAAAGTTGCAACGCTGAATAGAGTTTATCAAAATTTCCAAAATATTGAATAGTTATGTGGTCTACAGTGTTCTGTTCTGGACATGGGTTTCTGGAGTTTGGTATGATCATTGCAGGTTTCATAGTAGGTACCCAAAAACAAAAATCGACTATTACATGCATGAAATCCGCGTACAACATCTCTTCTGCTGCTATCAATTAGAATTTGGAAAACAAATATCCGAATTTAATTTCGGTGAATACGGCATTTTACAAACATGACGATTGATAAGAGTCAGAAATTGATTGTGAAACATTTGCAAAATTTGACGTAATGATCATTAAAAATGATTAAAATTCCATGAGTTTGTCGTTAAATTTTTGGAATGATGCATTTCTTTAGCTAGTTTTTTACACAGAACGATGAGAAGGACAAGGTTATTACGTTGCTACTTATAATCTCTATATTTATTATTGTTTGCTATTAAATGCAAATAAGACTTTTTGCGCGGATATTCACTATCGAAAATGTGCAATCAAGTAGGTAATCTATATGGTTGAGTGACTCACAGTGCACTTTTGGTTTGGCAATGCCTAGGCTGCAAATTTCATGCATTTCACACTTCACCTCAGTTGATATTAAAAGGTGTTTGAAAAAGCTTCCTCAGGCCAGGCCGAACCAGATCCGTTCTGTCAGTGAAATTTTAACACAAACTGTAATTACTGAAAATATGGATCAACAATTGGTTTCGTTTTTTACTCAATAATACTCATTATCTTATTAAATAATAGGAATTAGTTTTTTCACTAGCCATGTCAAGCCACAAGCCATGTTAGAAGAAGATAAGGTTAATAGTTACTGATACATAGTACATCATATCATCGTTTTAAAAATTTGCACATTATGCGTTTAAAATTGCAATGTGCAAATATGCAGACCGAAAAGTTTCAGATCAACGCGCTAGCTTCACTTTGCTTTGTTGAAAAGTGGCTTGTTTCGTTGTTGATCTTTCATTTGATGGCAAAAAAATCTTGCATATTACTATGCTCACGGGTAGAGCTACGTAAAGATAATGTTTCCGTCGCAACAAAAGAATCACAAATATGTATAGTCGTATACGCAAAAAATCAAATAGATACGCGTATGCGTTTGATGCATTGCAAATCGCAAATTGCAATGCACTGGTAGATTATATTTTGCAAAAAGCGCAATTATTTTCAGTGTATATTACTATTTGAATGAATTGGGAGGAATGTTGATCTCTGCGTATGCGTAGAAGCGTTAGATTTGAATTATAATTACTAGAGATGGGCAAAACATGCAAATGCATGTTTTTTGTGCGTTTTCGTAGGACGATAAGACTCAGTAGGTTTTTTGTATCAAACAAAATTAAGCCAGATAAACCGCATTTGTTAGCGCATATTTTGCATATTTTGGGGTTTTAGCGCATATTGCATATGCGCGGTCATATTTTGCCGAAAAATGCAAAAT
>JAHZMX010006019.1:0-27049 GCA_027743895.1 Seira musarum | reverse complement strand
ATCCAATTACATATTTCTAAGGCGCATGGTTGCAAACTTTTTAGCCAACAGTTAACAATTAAAAGGGCTCATGTTGGGCTAATTTTCACACCATAAGCATTATTTTTGATGCTCTATGGAATGGTAATGTCAGTTTGAAAATCTGAGAGTAACCAACCGTGCACATTCCTCGTTAGTGAAAAACAAAAATGTCTTCGTGTAGATCTAGTTCATCACCATCACCATCACAACAGCGTTTTTAATCATAATCAAGTGCATATATACATAAAAATAATATAAAGCTAATTGCGCGAAACGCGGTCTTTGAGCATACACGGTCCTTTTATTTTTTGAGTGTGAGTTCATACATGCTCAAATATGATTTTTGAGAATAAGGTCAAAAATTTCATTTTTTTGTTAAATTTTTATGAATGTATGTCAAAGGAAAGAAGACAAAAAATTAAAAGGCTCTCGAAAATGTCAAACTTTTTTTTTGACAAATTGCAGCGATTTGTTGATGGTTCTATGCACGTAACCCAAAAAAATTGAAAATTGCTTTGAAATTGCATTTTATGCATTCTCGATAGCGGAAAATGGGGGACATGATGAGTATGTGCTTGTGTCTCCTTCTTTGTGGTTCATCAATTATTGAGGATATACGTATCTGGAAAGGAAAAGAAAAATTATGTTTAACTTAAAAAAAAATATTAATAACCTTTTTTTAAAAAGTTTTTTACTAAAAGAATTAATAATAATGATGTTCAGGTTGGCGTAATTACGAAGGTGGAAAATAGGGGACAAACACAATCTGCATATATTGTAATGTATTGTGTGAAGAGGCCCGCCACCACACCTATTGAGATATATATATACCCATGTTCACGGGAAAAAAACATATATGCGTGTGTTCAGTAATTAATTTTTAAGACGACTCCGAAGGAGATTATTACGATATAAAGAAGGACTGTTTTAAATCACGGGCTGCTGAACTTTCAATTTCCAGAATATATAATTTCCTAAAATTTTATTACAGATTGATGATACATTATGCGTTAATTAGTATAGTTTCGTTTGTCTTCATTATGAGCATTTTCTACTCTTTTCATGAGTTTTATCCAGTCATTTCTGTGGTTCCGGCAAATATAATTAAGACTTATTATATTGGGGACCGCTGCTAAATTTTAAAAAAAAAATCGCTCTCAGGAGAGTTTTTTTTATATTATCGGAGCTGCTATTTTCTTATACGGTATGCACACACTAAAGTATGCGTGTTCAATAATTATTATTTTTTTCAAGACATCTCCGGAGGAAAGTTAATCACGATAAATAATAAACAATAATAGTAGTAATATCATTTTTGTGGGGAACAGATACGAATTTGTTTATATTCTTCAAAATACGCAAAAATATTTGTGATCTATAAAAAACCACAAATATTTTACTTTTTAACATTTTACAGAACCTCTGCATGAGATGTTATTGCACATCAAAAGAAAGAAGCAATTAAGATGTATATATTTTCACATACAATGCAACACAAAAGATGATAATTTTCGAAACAGAATACTGGGCGTCATGTATGAAATGTAAAGTTGACGAGAGATTTCCTCAAGAAAAAATAATACTTAAACTAAAAAGATCACGCAGCACGTGCATTACTGTACAAACGTTATTTAAAAAAAAAAACACTAAACAGCCCCCTTCGAAATAACCGGTTTTTTTTTGTGAAAAGGGAAGAGATGAAGAAAAGATCACGAAAAGTAAAAAAAAAAACAGCACATGCTTCACAGTGACCCGTATATATATTGTAGACGTACTACCCCTTAAGTGTCTTATCTCTTAAAAAATTATTCATTGACACTAGTATGTATTCATAAAAAAAAAATGTCGCAATAATAATCCATACACAAAAATTGTATTTTTTGGGAGTGCACATATATGCATATCAAGGTTCATTGATCCAAAATGTTTTAATAAATTAATAAAAAAATTGGTTAGTTAGCAATGGTCAGTGTGTGCACATATTGTACGTGAGTGTGTGACGGTCAATAATCCTTAAAAGACAATTAGTATTCTTCTATTTTTACGGGACACACAAAATCCATTGTGCATCTTAATAAAAAGAGACAAGAAATAGAAATACTGTATAACATCAAATGACTCAACATACGTTAAGGATCATCACTAAAAAGGATTTATTTATATTATATGGCCTTTGATCTAATATGTAAAAGACAATATCCGGTTGGTGTACAAACACGAAACAAACAAAATTCGATTGTTCTAAAGAAGGAGATCCTTCGAAAAACGCGTTGACGCGTGCCTTATTCATCATAATCATCATACGTACTTGTACGCTACAAGAATAAACTCTGCCACGAAAAACGATACGGTTGTAGTGCTCTTGGATGCAAAGAGAAAAATTCTGGAAATATCAAATTTTTATTTATAATTTATAATCAGAGGAAGTATGGAGAGGAGGGGAAAAAATGTATTTATTTTTTTCATATTTCTGTACACTTACGAGAGTAATTTTTTATTAAAACCGACTTGGTCTCGAGTGGATTGATCACTTGGACAGGGCACTTGGTCATCGTCGTCGTGTTCCTTGAGCGCTCGAGCGTGGAGGGACTCGTCATCATGCTGCTGCTGTTGCTCTTCAGCAACGTATGAGTCGTAGGTCGTCACTTTCGTGTACGTTATAGAGTCCGCTTCATGTGATTTTTCTTGCGATCTAGTTGGTCGGTCCTTCAGAGGAGTGGAAAAGAATTAGAATTTTTTCCCTCTTCGTGTCTTCACTGTAAAAGAAAATTGTCGTGAGTGGTGTACCTTTGGTTTGGCTCCAGGATGGTCACAACAATCACAACAACAAGAGTTTTTATTATTGCAGCAGCAGCAAAACGAGAGGCCGTGATCTTTTAACAAAAAATATTAATTAAAAATATGGACATAATTGTAAGAACAAAGTATTTATGAAAATCTTTTAAAAATAGAAATGCGTTTTTGTTTCTCTCTAAAAATTATACACGCCACGGCAGCGAACACGGTGGACAAGCAGATCCCAAGCTGGAAATCCACAGGAGTGAGCAGTGCTACTTGTGCGAGCAGGGGAGTGGTCGAGTACTCCAACGACCCAAGCAGGATTATGAATCCGGCCTTGTTATTTATTTAAAAAATCAAATTTATGCTCAATTATTAAATGACTCTAATAAAAATTAAACTCACGATGATGAAATTGGAGATAATTCCAGCCCCAGCCCATTCCCCATGAAGAAGCCACAAGGTGAGGATGGATATGAGCGTGAGTGCCATCGTGGGAATGAAGAACGATATTGCGTGTCGGAGCCAAAGTTTCCGAAATTCCATGTGAAGGGTCAAGCGGGTGTAGGTGCCACCTAAACCAAATTACATACTTATTTCGCATGATGACTTACAATGATGAAGGCAGTCTCACACGTGAGTTTTCTATAAATACCCGTGTCAAGGTAAGTGAGATGGGTCCGAGTTTCCACGTTCAGTAAAGTGTACGATGTTTTCGTTGCTAGCGATGTCATGTCGAGTGTGGAGTAGTCCACTGACATTGACCCGTTCCTCCATTTTAAAACCACGTCTGATGACTTGTGCCCAACTATGTACCATGATATTTTAGTGAGCTATTAATATGAATCTTATTTGATTTGTATGCAAATGAATAAGCTTGTTTTGAATGAGCGGAAGCATACAGCTTTCCAACTCGACGTCACAACTGAATGAGTGGAACGGGTAGTTTTGGAGCTGCATCGGGCATGACACTGACACCATCAATCTATATAACGGAGGATGCATATTTTTTATTCAATGAAATCGCACAATTTTCAAAATATGAAATTGTTTTGTTCTCGAATACCTCGAAGTTTTTAGGACCGACCCAGTAGTCAGACTTAACCGAATCACTTGAGTGGCGAGATCATGCTGCGAACTGCATGATGATGGAACTTGGTTCACCACAAACGTGTCCTTTAAAAAAACGCAAATTTTTAGTTACAACATTACATGTTTTATGCAGTTAATAAAAATATTGATTAAAATTATTTGTATTTTTACCGGACTCCACAACCTCGAAATCAAACTAGGATTATCGATCTAATAAAAATTGATAAGGTAATTAAAGAAGCTCTCACCCGATTCTAAAAATTGAAATAAAATTTTCAACTTTAAACGTGAGGTTTGCTGCATGTAAAATGCATTTGTTACCAGTATTTCGGTCAAGTTCCCAAAGGACGACGACGAGGATATTCTCAACCCATCGTTATTCCACATTTGCATGAGAAGCATACTTAGCGTCACAGACTTTGATGAAACAACGTTTTTTTAAATTCCAATTTTAATTTAAATAAAATAATGTAAAAATAATATAAATTTATGCGTTTCAAACCGATTGAGCTTCATTAATCTCGACAATGTTACGAATGAACACGAATGCTTGGATTTCAAGTGGCTTCCCTGAGAAAACGGAAGGAATTTTATATCAGCTTTTTGATGTATATACACGTAATATTATGTTAAAATTTAATTGGTCTTTTTTAACAACCTCCATAATATCCTGGCCTGAAACGATTTTCTACGTGCTTGTCCAAGTAGTCCAAAAGGTTAGACAGATTTGACGCATTAGTAGTACTAATAACAATAATAGATTTATTACAAGGTATATAGAAATAATTAGAATGGATTTATTAGATGTACAAAAATTAAATTTTATAGCTCATGCACAATTTCAGGTTCTATTAAGTAGTATGTATTTTCCACCTTCCAAATAATGTTCCAATTACAATAAGAATCAGGGAAAACAATGATGTTGTAGAACGGCGATCCATTGTTGAAGGTAGAGAGAAATGGACCAATATTATTATGAATGTGCTTTTTTTGGACTTTTTGTAGTGGGAAAAGATGCTCATGAATTCAATTAAGTCCAATTGAATCAAATTAAAAGCAATCGACGAGAGTGCACACAAGAAAAACTACTCATGCAATGCATATGACGGAGAGTCTCATATCTTTTAAACAAGCGTTTTTTCTCTCTTTATTTTCATTACATAAATGAGCACACAAAAACGCAGAGTCTAATAAAAAACAATTTCTTTGTACATTCTCTGATAAAAATTAAAAATAAATTATAGTATGTCTACACGGGAGGTACAACTCGAAGAACACAAAAACTAATAAATTCACACCCTATTTATGTATTCGAATTATCTACCTGAAAGCAGTCGGGTACATTTATTCTTTCCTTTTTTCAAACATAAACTGGCAATTATTTATTTAATCGTGGGTCTGTTCATCCGCACAAAAATTACTCAAAGGTATTTCAGTAAAATTCAGTATTATTACTCGACAGATATAATATGGTTACGTACTTTTTAAATTGCCAAGGTAACATTGATGTCAAATGTAACCTTTTTAAAAGTAAAAGTAATTTGTCTACGCAGCAGGTTGTTTCGGGTAATAATGCTATCTACTAAAATACGTTATTAATAATCACAGAAGTACCGAGTGAACAGAGCCAATAATAATGATAATAAATTACAACGACGAAAAAAATAAATAAATTATAGCCATTTTTTAAAACTTTACAATTATACTATTCTTAAACAACATTTCATTCAAAACGTACGTGGATTGAATTAAAGATGTCCAATGATGAAAAGAAATTATAATTTATAAATCCAGCAGCATTTCTGATTTCTCGATAAATATATTCGTGTGATCTGAAAATGAAGAGGTTTTTTGTTGTAGAAATTGTAAAGACAGCTACTTGAAGACTAACCTGGATTTATATAATTTATGATGGAGACAGGGGACGACACCTTCCTTCACGATCCTCCTCCTTCTGCTCATGCCTGGCCTGGAATATATATATATCACATCCCACATCTATTTTAAATCACCGTTAATTATATCACTGATCAATTAATATAAATATAATATGTATTTTGAAAAAAGAATCTTAATCGAGATGACCTAGTTTTTTAAAAAACAACGCTTCGTGTAAGTGATGGGGTTAAAGAAAAAAGAGTCCACATTACAATAAATTTAACGTCATGCAGTCTATAAAAAGCATTAAAAAAGAAGGAGCAGATTAAAACATACATAAAAAGCAAAATAAAAAATATACATAAAAAGTCGTCCGTTTAACATTTTTTTAAATAAATAAATGTCAGAATAAAAAATAGATATCTTCAGTCTTTGACCGATCAAATGTCATCATGAAGTGTTGGTTTTTTTGTAGAAATTTTCTAACCTGGTACAATATCGGTCCTCTCTCTCTCTCTGATTCACATCATCTCTCACAAAAGCGAACACACTTGACACTTTCCATATCAAAATTTATTTTAATATATTTACCATCACATGTCTTGTGTGTGTGTGTGTTTTTTTGTGCGTAGCAGTTTTCCCATTTAATGGTCAAATATATTTAAGAATTTTTTTCCTTCTACAACTGCATTCAATTTAATATATATGCCGGCTAAGTTGTTTTTTTTTAAATAAAGGACGTACCTCTCCGCAACAACAACAACAACACCATTTTAAATTTTTCATAAATTGGCAATCAAAAACCAACGTACCTGGGATCTGGAATCGATTACCAGAGAAAAGTTGTGTGTGAGTTTTTAAAGATGAAAATCTTATGTCAACGGCGAGAAGCCATCCTGCAATAGTGTGGATGAGGAAGGGGACGTTCCGTTCTTCCCTGACTCCTCCTCTTCTCCACGTTCCCAAGAATCTGGAGACTGCTGATGCCGGTTGTCACTTGACGAGGAGGGATGCTGCTGTTCTGGACTACTCGATGACTGCGGGCTTTGAATCTTTTTGTCTCGGTGCTCTGGTTTATGAAAATTAAACACTTTATACAATTACATATACTAGTACAAAAATGATTGTTTCGTGAGTAAAACCTCTGCTGCCTCGGTCCTTCTTCTTTTTATCCTTGTCCTTCTTGTCTCTACTACGGCTTCGTGAACGTTTAGTCTTTTTATGTTTGTCACGACTCCTACTCCGCGATCGAGACCGTTTGCTTTTCTTTTTCTCCTTTTCATCGGAATGCTTCGATGACTTTGGATCTCTTAACATTCCGAAACAAATGCAACTAATTAGTAATGGATCAATCAAGTAAAAATACATATTTTCAGAAACTGTACAGATTATTACTTGGAAGAGTTCCGTTTTGAGTCCTTCTCTTTTCTGTCCCTCGACTTTGATCGTTTCTTCCTGTCCCGTTCTGAACTTCTGCGACGTTCACGAGACCGACGCTGTTTTGATCGGGAACGACTCCTAATACGACTCTTTCTGTCCCTCTCTGAATCCTTTCTGCTTCGTTCCCTGTCGCGTGTTCTATCCACCTCCCTACCACCACTACCACCACCTGTTCTCCGCTTCTCACGTTCCCGTTCTAGCTTTTCACTGAAGAGAGAGAGAAAAAAAATATATATTTGCACCACACGAACCTACATGAGTGAGTGATTAGTATAGAAACTACGTTACAAATATGTATTTACTGACCGATCTTCCTTGTCACGGAGCTCCCTGGCTTTCCTGATATCGTCCATAGTTTTACGCAGCATTGCGAACCCGACATGCTGCTTGCCCATGATATGATCATCCAGCCTGTGTTGAGCCTCGCCGATGATGAGGTAGGACCCGCATACTTCACACACCTGCATGGCCTTGTCGGGGTTCCACGGATGACTCACTTCGTTTGACCTTTTTAAATAAACTTGTTTAAACTTTATACTCAAACAATAACAATAAAAAAATGTACAAACTGGTTGCTCACTTCAACTGCTCCCTTTCCTCTTTGAGCTGGTCACAAAGTTTCATGAGCCCTTGTGCCTTCTCAACATCCCCTTCGCACCCAGCCGCTTCAGCCTCCGAGAGCAGTGCGTTTATTCGCTCAGTCAATAGCGCGATCTTTTCAGCGTTCTTTGACCCCGGACCAGCGTACGTGCCCTTAAATAAGAACAAGAAACATACTTTTACACAATGACATAGTAAAACGACACAACTAATGCGACACGGTAGAGTTCAATTTAAACACACCGCACCCCATCAGGCCCATTGGCCAAAGCGATACGCATCTTCCCCCGCTTGATCTTAGCCTCGATATCAGAGATCATCTTTTCAGCAAACCTGATGAACTCAGCTTCGTACAAGGACTTGCGATGGGAGTTTGCCTCCTCTTGGTACTTTTTCCTGAGCTGTTCATCATGGATCTTTGCACAGGGGCCAAGGTCAGCTTTCGTGTTGACGAACAGCTCGTGCGGACAGAAACAGACAAGATAGTGTGTGCAGATCTACAAAAGAAATACACATCAAAACTTTACACTTGACAAGTTAATTAATTAAACTTTCTTGTGAACAAGAGTACATAGGAAACAAAAAAGATGGGAGTATCATGTGTAGTAATTACATCAGGATCATCCCATTTCGGTGCCCTTGGTTTATCAGTTGGGAGTGCATCCCTGTCTCTTCCCATCAACTCATCCAAGATGCTTGACATAAAATTCTTCGCCATGCTGTTCTTATTTATTAAATATATCCACAACCACCACTAACACATTACACACACACACTTAAAACTACAGATACTCCTCCAACTAATAAACTGAACAATTAAAAGAATTAGTATTGCTCCTCTCTTCTGTATCAAAAATTTTTAAACTTTTATATACACCTCAAAAAAACCGATTGTTAGTGTTTTGTTTTTTTAAATCAAAAGAATTCAAATCTATCAAATCCCCGCGCTCATGACGGTGAGCCATCAGCAGCAGATGAAAAAACTAACAAGTGAACAAAGAGAACAGCAGCAGTTGTAGTTGTAGTACTGTATGATTTTATTGAAACAAGTCTCGTGTCAAGTCACCCCACAACCTGTTACTACGCATTCCCGCGTTCCCCCATCCATATGCCCATCTGATATGACGATGGATGAAAGATAAAAAAAAAGAAGTAGTGCATGCTTTCCACACACATTTTTTGAACATTATAAAATTGTAGCAGTCCGGCGCGGCGGTATTTCTACCACACACCACACCACCACCTTTTATATAAAACTGAAATAATAATCCCCGACGACGACGAGGTCTCTGACTCATGTAGGTTCCACAAAGAAAAAAGGATTCATGTACATGCGAAAAAAAGAAGATTATATAGAACTAGAATATTTTTTGCAAACTTTTTTTAAAATATATATATGAACCATACTTTGTCCAGCGAGAGAAGAAGTATTAAAGGTTGTTGTAGAAGTAATAGTAGTTCGCCCACGTATAATATCTGCTGTGTTTGCAAAAAAAAAGACGTGCTACATTTGCAAGAAAGTCAAGGTAAGAAATGAGAAGTATACAATAATGATGGTCCAGTAGAAAAAGTTTTGTGTGTGGATTATCATCGTGATTAAAAAATATACATATTAAAAACTTTTTTTGGACGAATTTTGTCCTTTTACTCCGTGACTGTGTAGCGCGCGGACATCTTTTTTTTTATATTTTATTTATGTAGTGTCCCTAAAATCCCGGTTGTTCTTGTTCATTTCAGAACGTGATTTTAAAATAAAAACTTTTTTTTTCGAAATAGTGGAAATATATTGTTTTGAACGAGAGATATTATTATGGGTAGCGAGGAGGAGCAGTTTGCCAATATCGTGAACAAGTTCCTGTCCACTGACAACGACATCAGGAAGGAGGCTGAGGTGGGTACAACCTTTGACTTTCTTTTCTTTTTTTTTCATGTGTCTGACATCGTGTGTGTGTGTGAATATGTATTATATAATAACAGTTGTTGCGTGTGTGTTGATTTTGATGAGCAGGCTAATTATGAAGGGATTCCAGTGGACAAGAAAGTATTTTTCCTATTGGCCATAGTCAGGAACAAGGATGTTCCTGAGGATCTCCGCTCACTTTGCGCTGTCCTCCTCCGGAGACTTCTCGCCGCTCAGTTTGAGGTCGCGTGGAAAGCTGTAAGTTTAGTGTGACACTTTATCTTTTGACTTTGATTACCACCACCACCAATAGCAATGCTAATGTTTTAATCTTCGTGTGTTGTCGCAGTTGAGTCCAGAAGCTCAGAACCAAGTTAAGATGGAACTGATTGCCCTGTTGACCCGCGAGAACGAAGAATTCCAGATGAGAAAGAAACTGGCGGAGCTCGGAGCAGAGTTGGCCCGCAACCTGATTGACGACGAAGGGAACAACACTTGGATGGATTTCCTCAACTACTTGTTCCAGCTCGCCAACAACCCTTCAGTGATACATCGGGAGAACGCGTTACTGGTGTTCTCGCTCGTGCCTGGGATATTCGGGAATCAGCAGGCGAACTACTTGGACGTGATCAAACAGATGCTTGCTCATTCCTTCCAGAGTGACGCGTATTCTGTGAGGTTCCTCGCTGCCAAAGCTTTCGCCTGCTTCATCATTGACCACGAAAAGGAGGAGAGCATCCTCAAACATTTCTCCGAGCTCATGCCCTTCTACATGAAAGCCATGGAGGAGTCAGTCAGGGAAGAGGATGATGACTCGTTGCTCAAAATGGCCATCGAGATCGTCGGGCTGAGCCCCAAGTCCATGAGACCTCATCTTGGACAGTTTCTTCAGTTGTGCTTGGGGATCGCGAAAGAGGAGTCTGTTGACGAGGACTGGAGACATTTGGCTCTCGAGTGTGCCATTTCTGCTGCTGAGACCACTCCCGGGGCTGTCAAGAAAGTCGGCGGACAGTTGGTTCCTCTTTTTGTTCAGCTGGTATATTGAATTTTACTCTTATATACGAATTCTATTTTGAAACTCGTTTGAAACCAGTTAAAAAAATAATTGATGAATTATTAATTTCAATTTTATATTCATTATATTCAGATGCTCCAGATGATGACGGAGATTGATGAAGAGTACGAATGGGACAAATCAGACGAGGCTGTGGAAGACGACTCTGACGAGGGTGCAGCACTAGCTGAATCCAGTTTGGACAGGTTAGCATGTGCGTTGGGGGGTAAAACCATGCTCCCAATCGTAATGGGCCAGGTTCAGACGATGCTCCAAAACCCTGATGAAGTCAAGGTAGAATGCAACATTAACATTATTATAGCTTTTATATTTAAACTAGTTTGATCGCGATCGTTGTAGTTGCAGTCGAGTCTATATCGTTTAATATACATAATCGGTGTTGCGTGTTTAGGACGTGGAAGGACTGGACGATTGGGAGCTAATTTCGCTGGGTGATTCCCAGAATATTGGGCTCCACACTGCAAAGCTGGAGGACAAAGCTATGGCGTGTCAGATGCTCGTTTGCTATGCCAGAGTCATGAAACATCATTTCCGGCCATACGTGAACGAGGTGAGTGAAAAATGAACCCTTTTTGTTTGTGTGGGTGAATGATTTTGAAAGATGAACTAAAAATAAAAACACCCTCTGATGCTGTACTTTTTTTTCTTCAATTCATCAAATTCTTCAAATATGTAGGTGGTTCAGCTGATTGTACCTCTGCTGAAATTTTATTTCCACGATGGAGTCCGTTCCTCGTCTGCGGAGATCATCCCGCATTTGTTGCGATGCGTCGACGACAATCCCCAGGACATGGTGATGTTGTGGAACCTGGTGAAGAACGACCTTTTGATAGCGACGGAGAACGAGCCAGAGTCTGACGTCAAGTGTGACCAGTTGTACGCTATAGCATCCTGCGTTGAGCTCATGCCCCCTGAGGCTCTGGACGTGGACACGATCAAAAAGATCACGACCGTGGTTGAGAAGGTGTTTATGGAGCATTTTGAGCGTTCGGCAGAGAGGGCCGAACAGAGGAAGGATGAGGACTACGACGAAGTGATCGAGCAGCAGTTGTGGGACGAGATGGAGGATGATAACTACGTGTTGACTAAAGCTGCTGATGTAATCCACTCCATGCTGAAGATCCACAGAGCCAACTACTTGCCCTACATGGAGGCGAACATCCTGGGTCATGTCAATAAGTTGATCGCTCCGGAGCGGTACTGGCAGGAGAGACAGTGGGGACTGTGCATCTGGGATGATGTCATGGAGTTTACTGGAGCCGCTTGCGTCCGCTACCAGAACCAGTTCATTCCTCCACTCCTCAACTACCTGGGGGATGCTAGTCCTGAGGTTAGACAAGCTGCTGGCTACGGCTGTGGGGTCATGGCACAGTTTGGTCAGGAGGCGTTTGCACGTGAGTCACCATACTAGTATAAAAGAAAATTGTTTTCGCAATACGTCAACCAATCGCAAATTTTTCTTTTGTAATTGTAGAAGCGTGTAAGGAAGCGTTGCCTCGACTGGTGCAAATAGTATCTGATCCGGAGGCAAGAGGAGAGTCGAATATTACCGCAACTGAAAACGCAATTTCCGCAGTAGCGAAAATAATTAAATATTGTCCCTCGGCTGTGAACTTGGAGGAAGTCATACCCATCTGGTGAGTCTTACAAACATCGTTTTCCTTACAATATATTAAATTAACAAGGAAATCTTACATGGATTGATTGGTATGTGTTCGTGTGTGTAGGATATCGTGGCTCCCAATCTGGGAGGACAAGGACGAAATGGACTCAGTGTACGGACTGTTATGTGACCTGGTGGAAAGTGATAACCCTTTAGTGCTTGGCCCTCAAGGCAGCAATCTCCCTCGCATCATCCACATCATAGCGGAAACCTTTGTACGGAAATCCCTGACAGACGACTCGACAAGCAGACCCCGGCTAGTGAATATCGTACGAATGGTTATGAATAATGCCAACCTATCCCAACACTGCACCGCTGTATTGAGCCCCGAACTACTTGCTGGACTTCAAGCTGCGCTTGCTTAAATAATAATTATAATATAGTTCCCTTTTAAATAAATAAAAATAATAATAATCTCCATCATTATTTTAAGACTTCATGTGTTGGAGGATTTCAAAATTACATTTTTATTATTAAAACAGTCTTTGGAAACTACAAAATCAGCAAATCCTCCTTCTATCTCTCGATTGTCTTTGTTTGTTTGTTTTTGTTGTTTTTTTTTTCAGTTTTTGCATGTGGACGATAGAAAGGCCAGCGACTTCTTCTTTTTTTTAAAGAAAATAAAAACATCGCGTATTTTGGTTAGAATTCTAGGAACGTGTTTATATATTTTTAGTTTAGTAGACTGCGACTAATTGTATAAAATAATAAAAAAGAAACCATGCAGAATCGTGTTTTTTAGAAAGTTTGCAGAAAAGACGTTTGGAAAAGATTTTTAGGAGTGTCTATTTAAAATCGAATTTTTAGGTGATATTTGTTGAATGATGATAATGCTGTTATCAATAAAAATATATTCACAAGAAACAAATGAAATAGTGTTTTGTCGTCTTATTCCATCGTGAATTTCGAATCAGTTTTTACAGTTTTAATAATGTTGATTGACAATTTGTGTTGTTGTATGTTATTAACACTCGAGATCAAAGCTAAGTCCCACCTTGTGTCCACCTTCGTTTATCTTGTTCCCGTCGATTTGAGCGGACATGGTTATTGTGGAGGTCGGGCGTATCTTGGTCTCATAACCGAGCGCTATTTGCATGTCCGTATCGATCTGTGGAGGTGAGGAATTAAAAGAAATTGAACACAGTGTTGGACAAAAACATAAAATAAAAGTTGGTTCGACAAAATATTAAGATAAAAATAATAAACTACCTTGGCCTTGACAGCGTTGCAGCAGTCGAGCACGTACTTGAACGCAGTCCCAAACACGCTGTACCCATCAGGCTCGGACTTGTACGTGACAGTGAGCCCCCCTTCGACGTTGGGATTATACCTGTAGACCAACCCACTCCAGAGCAGCTCAGCGTTGTCAAGCCCAGTTAGGAAACTGATAGGCCCTTTGACGTACGCGAACGCGAGGTTGTTTTTAGTGAGCGTCCCTTCGTTAGCATCGAGCTGGAACTGGTAGCCAGCAGCAAAGTCCTTGTGTCCGGACACCAAGCTTGCGCCAACTAACGGGTTGGAGCTGTCACCCCCTTCGACATTCCCGTCGAACGTGAAATATGGATGCTTGAATATGGACTTGAGCTTCCCAGCAATGGAAGAGGACTCCCCATTGAAACTCCCTTCAACTCCAACTTCCAACCCATTCGCGATCTGATCCTTAACGACAATCTCTTGAGTGATCACGTTCGAAGTGCCCCACTTTGTCACGCTCACGAAGCCTGGAAGTACCGGGCAAGTGGCTCTGGATGTGAAGTCCCCAGACGCCTCGTTCTTCTCAATGTTGTGGGTGGCTGACATGGTCGCTGTGATATCTTTGATAGGGCTGCTCCGGATGTTCAGCTTGTAGTTTCCAACTTGGAAACCCTTTGTGAAGAAATCTTTGGTGGACTTGCCAAAGTCCTGATACGTTGGATAGGTGGACATACTGCGGATTTAGTTTGTAGAAGTAGTAGTGGTGTGGAAAATATTTTTACAGGAAATATTGAAATATAATATATAACTGGGAATTTTGGAACAAATATGTACACACACGCACACGTTCTATGGAACTTGAGTGGACAGTGTTTTTCTCCAAGTTTTGGAACTGTCGGAGACGAATTAATTTATGATCGCATAATGTGGTTTTGGTTCACCTGTGACCTTGGTAACCGAAGGAGTAGGGGCAAGCTGAGAAGCTCCATTTTATCCTATTTCCTCCTCACACACTTTTCTTTAGCAAACACACTTCATTCATTCATGAAATATAAATAATTGATATAAAGTAGGTCAAAGGTACGGTTTCCCTCATCTCAGACATCTTATCTTTGTTTTCTCACTCAACACCAATTACACTCGTAACTTTTGGCACACGCATATATGAACTAGATATAACTGATGCAAATTGCACACGAACAAAAAAAAACTATTAGTGTCTGCGACAAATTCGCACGAGATGACTCAAGGAACTCTCACAAATGCACCTACGACGCTCGACCAGACGGAGATGATAATATAATTTACTTACTATGTATACTCACAGTAAAGGTTATAAAAATGTCATATACCCTCGAAGGTCAAGCATCGTCAAATCTCCTTAAAAGGTTCAAAATATGTTTGTACACTAAACTGCTGACGTCGGAAGCGTAGCAAAAGTCCAAGTGTGTGAAATGTTCATACGGGACGTAGTGGAAGTCGACCACGTTCGGGAGTTTCTTCGCTAGGGTTTTTGCATCCTACACACACGAATGAATGGAATAGAGTTTAAATCAGACATAATCATAATCATTGTATATGTATACCTCTCGGTGAGCCAAGAAATCGTTGGGTCCAACCATCAGCGCGACCGGAGCCCTGACGTTAGTGAGGTTGTAGTCAGGAGGATGTTCCTGTCCATACACGACCAGGTTCCGGTCCCTCCCGTAGTCGTACTCGCAGAACCTCCCAGTCCCCATCAACTGCATCTCGTGGATGAACGCTTTCAAGGGACTCGAGCTCGGACTAACGTTGGTGATCCTATGGAGCCGCTCCTTCGTGATCTTTCCCTGGTCGTGACCGAACCCGATCTGAACCACGCTCATGCAAACGCCGATTAGGTCCACCTTTGGGTGACAAATGATCGGGAGTATTTTGTGGAGCAAGTTTGTGATAAACACGGGCAGTACGGGCATGTCGCCAGCAAACCGCTGGAACGCTTGCATCACCCAAACGGTAGGCGCAACCAGCTTGACCCAAGCATTGAAAAAGTGGTCTTGGAACGTGCTCGGTCCTAACGCGATCCCAACCCCAATCTTGTCACTGTACTCTGGCCTTTTGCTCAGCCCAGCAAAGAACGCAGTGGTCCCCATCGAGAACCCGATATAATGAGTCTTACGTTTCCCACTCACGTTGGTCACGTAGTCAAGCACTGCAGGCAAGTCCAAAGTTCCCATCTCGTGGAATGAAAAGTTCCAGAATTTGCTACTCCCTGGAGCAAAAACTTTATGCCGAGTGGAGTACTCATTCCCCCGCTGATTCCCTAGCCACACGTCATACCCATGATCAGCGAGGAAGAACCCAAGAGACTCCGAGTCAGGTGAATTGAGCAACCAGTCCGCAGAAGTCTGGAAGTTCCCATGCTGGACAATCACAGGGTAGCTATTACTACTGCTGCTACTCACATTGGTGTTCGTTTTCCCACGGGGGATTCTGTGTAGTTCCAGCTGGTAGCCGTCCTCAGTCGTGACGTGGTGTGTCTCGACCTCATACCCACTCGCCCTGACCAATCCCTCCGTGGACATGTCCTCTTGTTGTGGGAGCACGGATCCGAACAGGTAGTTTGCCACGTTGCGGGACATGTCGTAGACGCTGCTCCATTGTTGGGAGGGTTGAGGGATCAGTATGCAGCAACAGAAACAGAGTTTCAGAAGCGACAACATTGCTGTATTATCGTTATTCTATGGTTGCCTCCACACAACAACCGTGACGAACAACGTCTTGAGACAAAGTGGAAGTTTGTCTTATATGACTCCAAACACGTAGTATATCCGCTTGCGCAAGAATTGCTACAGTCATGTTTGTGTGTGTTTGTGTGTGCAACAATAATAATAATGCAATCTCAACAATAATATGTACCGGTAGTTTCCTATTTTTAGGAACAAGAACAAAGCAACTAAACTAAAATTTATTGTGTGGTCTCTGTCTGACTTTAAGTCAGGATGTATATGCACCTTCAAGCTTGTTCAATTCTTTAGGTCACCACCACCACATCTTTCTTTTTTTATCTAGCTCCTCAAACAATAAGTCTAGTACACAAGATTATGGTTCCTCAAGGTCCCTTTGCAAAACCTTTTAACTGTTTATTATTAATAAGGTCACACACAGAGAGATCTAATTTTAGTAGCGTACTTATCCACTACTCTTTTAAACACATTCTTGGGGCATATTGAAATCAGCTCATTTAACAATAATAATTGCTGTTGATGTTGTAGTGGCATGATTCATTTGATTTTTGTTATTGTGTCCAGTCGAAGGAACTGAAAACGAATTACCAAAAATGCTGGAATAACTGTTGTATATCTGTCACTTGTCACTTATAAAATATAGCTATTAAAACAGCGATAGCGACGTAGCTGATAAAGGGGTTAAATAACGATAGAATTGGTCTCACAGAATACTGTCTCTAAAAAGTTCCGTGTAGGCTGTCTAAATAAACAGCTCTTTGAAATTGAACCTACGAACTCTTCAAGTTATCAATTCATGACATCATGCATGCATGAACAGAGTTTGAAAAGACCTATCAGCTAGATTTAACCGTCGGCGGTTAACGAATTAAAAAAAAAAGGAATAAAATAAAAATAATAAAAAAGATTTCAACCTTCAACTCTGGCCTTATATATTACTGCAATTAAATATGTGACATCCTTAGTACTCAAGGAATTTTTGCTCCTAATTTGAGGGCCATCGGTGTATGAGTTAGTGTGCTGACGGACATATAGTGACACCAACGTCAATACTCGCTTCATCGCTATGCTAAGCTACGTAAATAAATGAATTAGTACTTTTTCTTAGGGGCAATAAAAATGACAGTAAACTATATTCGCAGTTTAGTAATGACTGTTCCAGAGTTCAGACTGTTCTAATGGGTTCCTCTGAAAATTTAAAATTGATGGCAAATGAACTTTTTTTTGTTCCGGCCATATGAATTATGATGATCAATTATGATTATACAGATTTTACTCTGTCTGAAGAGAATTGTCATAATTAAAGTTGTTGTTCTTCTTAGTAACGTAACAGGAAATCCAAATTTTAGCTGTGCGGCCCCATTATGTACACATGTGCTGATTGTATAATAAGGAGAGCGACAACTCCAACCATAATTACGAATAACAAGAATGATTAAAATTTGATCCAGAAAAAAGTGACAAGTCGTGTTCCAAAAAAATGGAGGAAATTGATTTTTTTTCTCGAAGCAGAGTAAAATAAAATTGGGTTCGACTAGCAGGGATATTTTTTTTGAAATGTCTCATGAAAACCACACACGAATGTCGACAGAGGCAGATTGGAACGAATGAAGAATGCACACCCCATCAGATTTCCAGCAAAAAGTGTTCAACATTATGGCAATGTTGGGACTGAGCCAAGTCCAGATCCAAAGGGATCGAAGAGCTGGGAGATTCACGCTCCACACTAGTTCTTGCGCACAGAGGCTGGCGTACTTTGTGCTCCGTGTGAACACGATCTCCAAACTCCTGTTCCTCGTGCTCCTCTCCTGCGGTGTATTCCAATCCGTATTTGAGTTCTTCGAAAAAATGGCGATCCTACTGTGGTTCCTCATTTTCGTACTGCTTGCGATCAGCGAGAAACTGTTCTACAGGAAGTACCCGTTCTTCGAGCTCCTCACTTCCTGGTGGGTTCTCAACCACTCCGTGTACACCCGGCTTGGAAAACCAAAAAAGTTCCTTGCTGATGTCAAATGGATCGGGGTTTGGCGCGTATGGTTCCAGGGGTACATCTTATATTATAATTTTCACTTTTGTTAAATGTCATGTGGATCGATCTTCTTTGTCCGATATTTGTAGGATCATCGCGTTGGTAGGGGTCCTGGCAGTGATAGTCCAGTACGACGCTGCCCCAAAATACTGCGTGTTCGCGTACTCGCTGGTCCCATTTGAAGACGTGCTCGTCAAGTGGATATTTGGGATCCACGAGGTACTGTTCCTCTGTCACGCATGGATAGTCTACGGCAGCGTGATATATGTGAGCTCAGTGATCGGAGCCGAGTTCACATACACTTTGGATTCACTCCAACACGTCATGGACATGTTCATTCTTCAGCATGGTGGTCGTCAAAGGTCATTGAATACAACGCTGGACTTGACAACAAAAAGCTTAAGTATCACCAACCACAATAAAAAGTCGACGATGATAGGATCAGGATCAGGGAGGATCAACTACACGCCCCGAACTCTGGTGCAGGAGTACTGCCACGTCCACATGGTGGTCAATGAGCTCAACAACATCGCCGCTTATAACTTCCTGTTCATGCATGGGTGCTCGTACGTGCAGATGGTGTCTGACGTGTTCCAGATGATCCAGATTCTCAGGGGACCCGACGCTGACTTCATGGCCGTTGTATTCTTCTGCGAGGACATGTGACGCGTCTTCATATTCATATATATATATTTCTTCTCCTTTTTTCTTCTTGTTTACTGCTACTGTAACAAAATAAATTATAAAATTTTCATATTTTCCAGGATGGTCTGCATGTACATGTTATTCCGGTGTTTCAAGTCCATGGCATTTGTCCAGCCCAGCTCGTCACTCTTTCTCCAGAAATTCAACGACCTCATGGCATGTAGTAGGTTCAGTGGGGGTGGTCATCCCATTACTACTACTAATACTAATGCTATTACAACCACCACCACCAGTACAAGTAGGTCGGACCGTGCAGTGTTGATGAAGACGAAGCGTTGCTTGCGGACCGTTGCGTTCAAGCTTGGGCCATGTACGGTGGGACCGTGGACTGTGGGGATGGCCATGGACGTTCTGCTCCAGTACTATATCTGCGTCGCGTTATGGTGATAGGGAGAGGGTGATGTGGTATTTAAATCATCGCGTTAAGTACTTACGTGAGAAGGGTGATTTTAGGAACTTAGGATTCCATGATTTCATGTCTCTTCATTAATTTAAGGCATTTGAAAGAAAGGATTGTCGTGTTCCTTTTTTGAGGTCTCTATTGGATCAGTTTTTTTAAAAGACATAATTTTTCTCATCATAACACAGTTTAACAAGACGAAACTCTTTATATATTTAATTAGGATATGATATAAGTAATCAACACGAGTCCTGTTTCACTTTTTTTTCTTCCATTGTCTCAGAAGAGGAAAACAGTGTTAAATTGTTTTTATTTATAAATCACGCACGCAAGCATGCAGTACTATAACTTAAGCAGTGTGTTTTTTTTAAGTTGACTCTAACCAGATTTCATCATCACCATTATAACTAGTGAATAATTCAAGTGAGAGAGGCTTATAATTTGATGGAACTATACTTACACGCCCAAGAAGAATATTCGTCGATGCAACATTTATTGCAACAACGATCGTTCCGTACAAAACATCCAATTATGGAAAACATGGGTACTTCGCTATTCTGGATAGTATCCGTTCTCGGAGCGTTCGTTTTGATGGATATTGGAGTTGTGGTGGTGTTGGGGTGTTGGTACGAGTACTGGTGCCTCTACTTTGATATACTGGAGGAGTGACACGGGAAGGAGCAGTATAGTGATGTGTGGTGTGTTTTGTATCCACATTCTTTTTCCTGCTAAAATTAATATTGTCGTTATATAAGATAATTGATTTGTTTTAAAATATCCAGGAGGAAATCGTGAGCATCATACCTATATTTGTGCTTGAATTTGTAGGGAATGTATGTATGCAAAATGTTTGATATTAATGATCGGATTTTCCGTTGTAATTGCACTACAATTTTTTCTAAACAAATAAATCATTTTTCATCTTTAAATGTTTGGATGTTTTTCCGATTGATGATTCAACCATACTTATTCCATACTTTACTGTTGATTTTTTTAAGACATCGAACAGAACGGTATTAATTTAGGGAAAGTTTTAGGTGTATATTTTTAGGTGTAGGTAAAATAACGTTACACTCTTATTCCGAACTTTTAAACCAATTGCAACATTCAGAAATACAGAATCTTGCTGATTTTTTTTTCATGTAAATATTGGTGTAGTAAAAAAAAAGAGGAAGTCGTGATTCCCCTGTATGTGTGTAGTCGAAATGTCTGTACATATATTCATGAGAGTCTCGCATGTAAAATGAAGGAACAGAATGAAAAAGCCATACAGGATTAAAGTGAGCCTTTTAATTAAGTCCAATTAAAAAAAATCTTCTCATATATGTCGTATATATCCACCATGATTGACATTATTAAAACATGTTGTGCTTGAATATGTTTTCCTCGATATTTTAAAAACTTTGATGTTTCCGGTTAACTGAAATAGCTACATAAATAATGTCCGATGGGCAGTTGAACTGTTTCTACCACCAAAGGGTATACATTCCATCCATTTCGAACGTTTTTACAAAAAAATAAGTATTTTCTTTAAAAAATGTTTGTTAAAGCAGATGAACGAGATCAAGTGTTCAATCGAGATGTTGAACTATGGGTTATCCGAACTGGAAGCAGTGTATGTCAGGTTAACGTGTGCTGGGGTCATTACTGACGAGCATGATCGAGCTCAAGGTTTTTAACTTAATTATTTCTTTCTCTCTTTCCCAAGTTCCAACAATCTACGAAGAAAGTCGTTTTGTTTTTATTAAAGTAGCAAAACAAAGTGCAAAGGTGTTGAACGCAAGGAACCACTACCTCGCCCACGCGATCAACAAGGCACTCAAAGGTTTCGCAACTCCAACTCCAATACAAAATAAAAACATTATTGTTCATCAGTTATTTTATCAATGAAGGAATTTGAATTACCAGAAGTCGAGTCAAACTTGTTGAGCGGGGGGAAGAAGAAGGGAGGAGGGGGAGTGGATGACACGAATAATAAGCAACTGTTGATGGAGTTCTCCGGGGTCCTCCGACAGTCGATCCGGACGCTTCAACTTTACTGCCAAATCCATGAGACTTATTACAATTACGTGACCACAAATGAAAACAATCGTGGTAGTGCGGTTGAAGTCGTTAGTGAGGGGAAGAAGAAGAAAAATTGCAAGGGTGGAGGTACATACAATCAAATCATACGAAAAGTTAATTAATGTAAAAAAAAATCTCATCATATTAAAGTGAAATTGTTAAAAAAAATCCCTATTCCATAGAAGATCCCGGGAAAAAATCCAGTAGTTGCCAGAAGTTCCGGTCAATATTCAAGACGGTTTGCATCTGTAGCAGCAGTGATGGTGGTAGTGGTGATACGGATTCAACGTAGGTTTAATACATGACTCACACACGTTGATAATGACCCAGATTTTGTTTTTGTTTTGTCTCTTTGTTAATTACAATGTATTGATTTAAAATGAAGTATTTATAGTTTGTCTTTTTTGTTCTCACGAATAAACTTAAAATAATAATAAAAACGAGCGGTATTATATAATTTATGAAGTACTTGGAAAAGAAGAAGGCGTGGTGTTCCTCAATTCAATTTGAAAAAAAAAAAATTACTCGTGATGATGATGAGAGTTGACAAGTGGATTTTCTCAGCAGATTCGTTTCATACATCATTATTGTTTTATAGGTCCAGTGACAACTACGATCCCTGCTCCTCTTTTCTTGATAACCTGATTTTTTTTAACGAAACATCCTACATTTTAAATTGGAGCATGATTTTATATTTATTTTTTTTAGCTAAAGCTTTTCAATCATTTAATCATCTTGTCTCAATTTTGAAATTCTCACTCGATTGAAATCGTTCCTGAAAATATATCATTATGCAAATTATTTTTTTTACAAACAAACATTAAAATGCAATTTATGAAATTGATAAAAAAAGTTGTTAACTTTTCGGAAACGTACAAATCAAACAGACTCGAACTAAATGAAACTGTGACGAACCCATTTTTTCCCACTACTACTGCTCCTTGAGAGACCTTGTCAATTTGTTGGACGAGACAATCAATTGTTTTTTTTTTCTGTAGTAATGATTTAATCAAACAATGATTAAAGTATATTCCCAGCTGGTCGGGCAAGGACTCCAATTATAACATGATATTATACATAGCGTTCACGACCACCGGAAGTCAGTGCTTGTTTTGTCACTTCTCCCAGCAGACACGATCGTATATATTTTTTTTTCTCCGGGGCAATGTGACACGAAACAATTAAAAACGGAAATGATGGTGTAGTAAAAATGGTCACTTCTGGAATAATAATATTTATTGCAAGAAGCTACAGGATACACCAGGGTAAGTTGAAGACATATTTATTTTTAATAAAAGAAATGTTATATTTATTCTTCAGGATTAATTATTATTATGATTATGATCAGAACCGGACCATCATGTTGCTCCTGCCACAAATAGCACTCCTACTTCAGTTTATCATGATGACCCCAGAAGCGTGTCACAGAAGACTAGATATGGGGTCCTTACTAGCAGACAAACCCAAAGTCCACCGCCGGGAATCGTCGTCCCCGTACTACCACCACACAACCCCAAAGACTGTGATACTAGTAGAAGAAGCTCACCACCCAGTGGCAGTCCCGTTTGGAGGTGGCCAACTCCCAGCATTGCTCCCAATAAAACATTTCGGGAAGCACTTGAAGCATCATGCCCATGCGTTCATCCGTCACCGGACAAAAAAGCTGCACAAACTGTTCAGGCACTTGCTCGGGGATGATCATCAAAATTATCCTGCTAAAATCCTTCCTGCTGGTGCCCCTGTGAAATTCGAAGGGTACGTCCATTCGCCACCACAAAAGATAGTACATGTTCATTCACCACCACCACCACCAACGAAAGTTGTCAAACTTGTGGAATCTTATGGACCTAAAGTGACACATCCTACAAAAATCGTCAAGTACATCGAGGAACACCTCCACAGGGAGCCATCCCCTACTCCAGTCGTGCTGGACAAACCTGTCCCCACCACTACGAAAATCGTCCGCTACGTCGAAACGATTGGATCAGATGGGAGCAAAACCGTTAGAGTTGTTGGTAATCATAATCCTTTCCCTCCACCTCCACCACCACAACCACCACTAGTAGGACCAACAAAAACGAGGATCACGATACTTCAAAGCGACGACGACCGTGAGCCACCCATAGTGTACAGGGACCGAGTACCAGCAACACAACCTTACTCTGGTTTCACAGGGCCATCGACACCAATCCCTCCTCCACCTCCACCACCACTACAACCAGTTCGGCCAGAACCAGTTGTCTATTCCCGAGGAGCAGTAGGTGCAGCCCCACAACCAGCTCATCCCCCACCACAACTTCTTCCAGCGGGTCTTGTACATCAACCTCCACCAGTGATACAACAGCAACAACAGCAAGGACCTCCAGTGCCTACACCAACTCCATTCCCCAATTTACCACCCCCACAGCAGCCAATTTTCCCAACCCCTACTCCACAACAGCCACTTCAAGTTGCCCAGTATCCGTTTCCACAAAGCAATAATGATCAACCAATCCCATTCCTCCAACAACAACAACAACAACCACACTTCTTCCCACACAACCAGCACACCCCAACTCAGTTTGGGCCGTACCCATCAACCGGGATTTACGGAAACTTGGCGTTTCAAGGATCCAATTTTTATTAAATGCAAATAAAGAAATAATAATGTAGTAATCTTAATATATAATTAAATAAAAGTTGAGTAGTATGAATTAAAGATGTATTGACCATGATTTAATGTTTGCCATGATGAGAGTCAGAAAACGGATCATCCGAAGTTGAAAAGAAGAATTGCCCAGTGGCGCTTTTAGAACAAACAAATCAAAGACTAAAAAACTGTTATTATAAAATATTGTAAAGGTGTCAAATGGTGGCGGAGAAAAAAAAATATCAAACCTAGGAGGACAAGGCTCTCCAGCCACCACGGATTGCGAACATCCCCCAGGACATGAGCTCCCAACACCAAAGTCAAGGAATTTAGGATCACACTTGCACGCTGTAAAATTGACCATTGAGATCGACGCTGCGAAAATCTTGGATACGAACGAGTGACTACAGCTTCCAAACTCGGCTTCCAGTAATGGATTTCTTGGATCCACGCATCCGGGTTGATGATGGCCACCATTTGCTTTCACAATAATTATCATGACATTAAAAAAATAAGTAGTGGAACCATACGTTTCAAATCGGAGATTGCAAGATTGCATATAGGAATTGTGTGTTGAATATGGTCTCTTACGGAAAAAGTCTGCATCACCCTCGTCGTAGACGACGGTGCCCAAAGTCCCCGCTGCAGTATGGTAAATGTCCACAAACTCTGCGTCCCCCTTTCCCACTCTTCTCTGGACACTGACGCCCTATAAAAAAACATATACACACGTGTCACTGCACTACCACATCATTTGGTTTCAATATGTCAAAAAATCTATCTTTCACTTGGAAAAGCGGCCCAGCAGGGTCTAGCGCAGTGATCCTAGCGACACCGCCACCCCCTGAACTCTCTTTTAGCAAGTGCCCAACCCCACCAGCCAAGTGAGCTCCCAGAGAATGTCCCACAATGTGGAGCCGATCCAAACTCGTGAAATTGTTGTGGACGAGGAACTGGAGCATCGCAGCAACGCGGTGGTACACCACCGGGATGTTCCTTTTCACGATGATGGGGTAAACTACAGGGGCGTATACCCCACGCTTAGGATCAGGGGCACTGAGTTTGCCCCAGTCTACCACGACTACGTTGTACGGGAGTCGGGCATCCAAGTAGCCTAGTGTAGATTGGTATACGTGAATCTCATGTTGTGATGGTTAAAATAGAGAGCTCCAACTACCTTTCTTGACAGTGACGGGCATCCCCGACGTGCTGTTGCTCCAGAACCCATGGATGAGCACGACAGTCTTCACAGCGTCCTTCTTGAACGACGAGTTTTGGATGCTGTCCAGGTCCTCGTACAACAACTCTTGGAACCACTCCTCGTTGCTATAGTAGCAGCGGAGATTTTATTTATGTAAAAAAACTTTGGTTACTATGGACACCAGATAAACATTTGATGGTGGTGCAGATGTGTACTGACTCACTTGTGATCCGAGTAGAGGAGGAACCGCACCTGATCCGGCTCTTCTGAAAGTCGGAACTTTTTCCTGATTTCGGTCCTCTCCTCCAACTGGTTCTCTTCTTCAAAGTCATAATAATAATATGAGTGGTTATAAGTGGTTATGTTGGGGATTGCAAGCAGTAGTATTATTAGTATGACCACCACCACAATAAAACGGGGAACCATCATCACTACAATTACGCTGATCATTCGATTTTGAAAATAAATTAAAATGTTTTTTGCAACAATTCGTTGTAGAAGTGTACTACTCACTCTTCTTCTTTTATTAGATCGTCTCATTGTCAATGTCAATGACTTCATCAGCAAATCATCATAGAAAATACATACACGGAACTCTATTTGGAATTCATATTTTTTTTTTAAATTGAGGTCATCACTATTTGAGCAGTTGAAAATGTCTTTATCCATCTTATTACTGGAATCCAGCAGACATGTATGCAATAGCATTGTTTTTAATAAAATGCGAATGAATGAAAATATGATGATGAATGATAATGGACAGGTATGTGAATATGTGAATGCGGAGGCACGGGTTGTTCCAATTTCGATGATGATGATTGATGGTGATGACGACGACAAGTGAAAATGAATTTAAATTACAACAATTATAGTTTTAAGAAACACTACAAATGAAAGCAATAATCGTTCATTTGAGTGTATTTCCTGTACGCACTACAGATTCAGAATATCTGTTTCAACCTGAACTAATGTAGTGTCTGTATAGCCAATCGTTATGTTCAAAGCTAATTGAAAATTAGAATGGTGATTTTGAATTTTGTTAGCCAATATTAAAATACAATTTAAATTTAGATAGATTTGGTAGTTTAGTTGAACGGTTAGGGATCATGTTCATGTTATTGTGGTTTGATGGTATTTACAGTGTAAGTTAAATTGAAGGTCCTAATATAATGAAGGTGCTTACTTGAAAGCTACAGTAGAGAGTAGAGGGAAGAACATGTATGAATTGATTTTGAACAGAAGAACAACAACCAGAGGAGGAGGTGAGTCGATAGGAATTTTTTTTTAATCCAGGACAGCTTTATATTTATTCTTTCCTAATTTTTTAAATGTCACTGATCCATAGGAGAACTGCCTTTCGATTGGATGATGAAATTTACCGTGAAATAGTGTGGATGTAATCATGAGAGATGAGTTTTAATAGCTTTGATTCGTCGATAACTTGTTCAAATAACGCTGATAGATTATTAATATAATTTTCAGGATGGACAGCAGTAAATATTATGATCATGTAAGAAGATTTTTACATCAATCCTGTTCGTATTGTATCTCACTTCAATTATGATTTCTGTTGTTATTTTTTAATTTGTGGCCCTGCTACCTATACTATCGTATAGAGCAAGGTTTAAACTATGCTCATGTTTAATTTTATATT